>JAOXJP010100691.1:0-28383 GCA_025762735.1 Platanus orientalis | reverse complement strand
CTACGGGAAATTCCCAGAATCGGGAGGAGCTCTTTGCAAAGTCTAATAATGCCGGGGGGGGCGCTGCTTGTAAATTTGGTAGTGAGGAGGGGCACGAGGCTAAGGTGGGATTGGCGGAAGGGGGGATGAGTAGTTACGAAAAAAGTCAGGAGGCATTTACGGAGGAAGTTACAAAGGTTAAGGGGCCTAGTTGTAATTTGACTTGTCGGGACTCTTTAAATAAACCGTTCCCTGCGTTTAAGTTGATTTTTTGTTCTCAGGTCTGTAGGGAGAACTCAATCAATGACTTTAATGATCGGGTCGGGTGGATCTCTGTCGATGTGTCTCTAATTATGGATCAATTTCCTTGCGATGGTGGTGGTCTTTAGATCGTTGATTTGAACTCTCCTATGAAGGTTTACTCACTGTTTCCTGAGGTGCCATTTGCTGTTCTTTCTCAATCGACATTGCCTCTTTGTAGGGCTGGTGGGATTAGGGGGATGTCAATTTCAAAGACTTATGGGGATGGGTGTTGAAGATGCTTGCTATGCAGGTTTTTTGGGGGGTTATCCTTGGCAGTCTAGTCAAGGGGATTTTTTCTCTGGTGGTGCTTGGGTGCTGGGGAGCTACCCTTGTCAGTCGATCCAAGTGACCTCAGATTCCTTGAAAGATGGCGCTGGAAATGAGGAAAGGGGCTCATTTTTTGGGGAAGGGAACATCTGAGTACTGGGGGAAAGAAGGGTGTTGTGGTGATCTGCTTAAGCCAGCGATCGATCTTAGGAAAGAGGTGGGTTTTCACTGTTCTATAGGGGAATCTATGAAGTTAGTGCACGGGCAGCTGGCAATGGTGCCTTGGTTTGACTATGATATGGATGAAACACTGATCACTACTGTCTTAGATTGGGTCCTCTTGAAAATCGAAGAAGTGAGTGCAGCTTTGGGTCTATCTTTTGAAGGCTTGGAACACCTCGCGTGGAACTATTTGCCAAATTGGAAAAGAGAGCAATGACCCGGCCTGCAAGGGAATGTGCTGGAGGGAGCAGAAACAATGAGAGAATTCCCCAGGAGTTAAAGAACCTCAACTGGGGGCTCTCGTATGGCAAGGGAGAAGGGTTGAAAAGGGAAGCGCTAGGGAGGAAGAATAGAGGGTCTCTTGCTGTTACCTCATGAAGTGTACAATTTTCTCTTGGAACGTGAGGGGTTTGGGTAACCAGAATAGGAGGAGACAAGTGAAAGATTTGACAGGGAAATATAAACCGAAAATTATCATTCTGTAGGAAACGAAGTTGACAAGAGTTGATGCTGGTATTATTAGTGGCCTATGTTTGTTTACGAACCCGGGTTGGATCGCTTTGCCTTCAATAGGAGCAGCTGGTAGGGTGCTGTTGATTTAGGATTCGGAAGTGGTGGAGGTAGAGGATACTTGGGTCGATTCTTTTTCCTGCTTAGTGGTGGCAACTTTTAAGAATGATTCTTAAAAATGGATGGTGATGGATGTGTATGGTTCGACGGAGGGGAGTTTGTCATTCTAGGAATTTGTTAATGATTTGGAGGAGATTATAGGCAGAAGGGAGAATCCGTGGTGTATCGGGGGAGATTTTAATGAGGTCCTATTTTTGGAAGAGCAGAATAGGGTTACAAGGAGGACAAGGGGAATGGACACTTTCATGGACTTTGTTGACCGAAATGAGCTTATCGATGTGCCCTTGTCGGGAGCCAGATTCACTTGGTCGAATTTTCAGGAAAACCCATGCTTGAGCAAATTGGATAGGTTCCTCATATCCACTGACTGGGATGATCTCTTCTTGCCGGTACATGTGTGTGTTCTTCCTCGTCCCGGGTCGGATCACATGCCAATCTTGTTGAAAGGGGTAGAGGCGCAAAGACAGGTGGGTCCTTTTCCCTTTAAGTTCCAAAATATGTGGCTCCTGCATCCAGATTTTGTTGATTTGGTAAGGGATTGGTGGGAGGAGTTGGAGGTTTGGGGGCCTCCGGGTCAGAGATTCTGTTTGAAGTTGAAAGGGCTTCGGGATAGATTGCGGACTTGGAACAAGGAGGTGTTTGGGGATATCTATAGGAAGAAGTCCTCTTGTTTGGAGGACATCCAAAGATAGGATAGGTTGGAGGAAGAAGTGGAGTTGGATGAGGAGCAACGGCGTGCTAGGAGGGCTTCAAGAGAGGAGTTTGATGGAATTCTCTCGATGGAGGAAGTGATGTGGTGCCAGAAATCAAGGGGGTAGTGGTTTAAAGAAGGCGACAACAATACCAAATTTTTCCATAAGATGGCAAATGCTAGAAGATCCATAAATGGCATTCATAGCCTATTGATCGGGGATGTGAGAGTAACTAATGAGGAGGACATAAATCACTATGTGGAGGATTATTTCAGACATATGTACTCGGATGATAGGTGTGTTAGGCCAAAAGTGGATGGCTTGAATTTGACCTTGCTGGAAGAGGGCCAGGCAGAGTGGTTGGAGAGACCGTTTGATGAGGATGAAGTCAAGAATGCTGTGTGGTCTCTTGATGGTGATAAGGCTCTGGGCCTTGATGGCTTTTCAATCGCCTTCTATAAGACATACTGGGATGTGATTTGGGAGGACCTTATGTTGGTCATTCAGGACTTCTATGAAAGAGGTTTTTTAGACCGAGGGAATAATGCAACTTATATATCTTTGATCCCTAAGAAAGGAGCGGAGCATATTAGCAATTATCGGCCCATTAGCTTGGTGGGGAGTACATACAAGATTATATTGAAGTGTTTGGCTCTGCGGCTAATTGATGTTCTTCCGAGGATTGTGTCTAGGGAACATGGAGCTTTCTTAAAAGGGAGGAACATGGTTGATGGGGTGTTATGCGCGAATGAATGTATTGATGCTTGATCTAAAGAGGGTCGGCCCAGGGTTGTTATTAAACTGGATTTGGAGAAAGCCTATGACCATGTCAATTGAGACTTCCTTCTTTATGTGTTACGAAGATGCGCTTTGGGATCCGATGAAGAGCTTGGATTTGGAAATGTGTTAGTTTGGCATCTTTTTCAGTGATGGTGAATGGAGTGCCTAAGGGCCATTTTGGATGTTCTAGAGGCTTGCGCCAAGGTGATCCACTATCTCCTCTCCTATTTCTTTTGGTGGCTGGTCTGTTGGGGGGCTTGCTTGAGAGGGCAACGGAGTTAGGTATGTTCAAAGGCTTCTCCCTTGGGAATGGGGATCTCACGGTATCTCATCTTTAGTTCGCGGACGATACCATCATTTTTTGTAATATTTCCCAGTGCCAGATCAGACTGCTTTGATGTGTGCTTAATTGTTTTTGAGGTGGTTTCGGGACTTCATCTAAATTTTGCCAAGAGTTCTATGACTGAAGTCAGGGAAGTTCCAAATTTGGACCAATTTGCAACGGATTTGGGGTGTCGTACGAGATCGCTTCCGTCCACTTACTTGGGGATGCCTCTGGGATCCTCTTTCAAGCAAAATGAAGTTTGGGGCCCAATTATTGATTGTATGAGGAAAATATTTGCTGGGTGGAAAGCTCGCTATTTGTCTAAAGGGGGTAGGCTCACTTTGATTAAGGCCTCTTTGACAAGCATCCCAATGTATTATCTCTCTTTGTTTGTTGTGCCCATGTCTGTTTGTAAGGCTTTAGAGCAGATTCAGCGCGATTTCCTTTGGGGAAGGAGCAAAGATGAAGATGGTTTTCATTTAGTGGCTTAGGAAATGGTGTGCACTCCTAAAGAGTGGGGAAGAGCTGGAATCCGGAGAATCCATTGTCTGAATCAGGCTTTGTTGCGCAAATGGCTTTGGAGGTTTGGGGAGAGCGAGGGGTGCCTGTGGAGGAGTGTGGCCGCAAGGCACAGGGCTAGGGACGACTGGACTCTGTCTGTCCCCAGGGGGAACTATGGTTGTGGTCCTTGGAGAGGCATCTTGAAGTATCTTCCTTTATTTAATTGAGGCCTTGCTTATGAGGTTGGAGATGAGAATTGTATCCAGTTCTAGGATGATGTTTGGTGTGGCGAGAGGCCTTTGAAGGAGGAGTTTCCTGAGATTTATGCCATGGCTTGGGACCCTTGCTCAAATGTGGCCTCGTATTTGACACTTCAAGGGGAAGAGGTGGTTTGGGTACTGAGACTTAGGCGCGCGGCGTTTGATTGGGAGATCCCGCGGCTAATTGAGCTGTTGAATTGCTTACAGAATGCTCGGGTTAACATTGGTGGTGTGGACTGGCGGGTGTGGAAGAAGGGATTAGAGGGTGTTTTCTCGGTAAGATCTTGTTATGACCACGTATTAGGAGGGGGGGAGATGTTTGGCCCTTGGAAGGTGATCTAGTATAGTGCAGTTCCCTTAAAGGTCCAATTCTTTATGTGGACAGCTGTTCTGGACAAGATTTCCACTATGGACTTGTTGCAGCGTAAAGGAATGATTCTCCCCAGTGTTTGTCTCCTCTGCTATCAAGAGGCAGAATTGTCTTCTCTTCTGCTTATTCATTGCCGTTTTTCGTGGGAAATTTGGTGTGGCATCCCGAGAGATTTTGGTGTCAATTTCTTAGCCCCCCCCCTTAATTTGTCTGCTTTGCTTTAGAGTTGGAGAATTCTTGCCCTCACTCCGATTGGGAGAAGGATTTGGAGGCTGGCTCCCTCCGCGGTGTGTTGGTCTATTTGGTGGGAAAGGAATAATCGGGTGTTTAGATCGTATTTTGAACCTTCCTATTAGGTGCATCGGCGAGCTAGAGAGCTTATTATATTTTGGGCTAGGCGGGTGAAAGGCTATGATGGCATTCCCGAATGCCAACGGGGCGCTTGTTAGAGATTGGTCGAACATTGTACGTTTTTCCTGAGTTTGGGAATTCCGGTTTTCTTCCCCCTACAAGGTCCTAACCCTTTCATATTTTCTCTTCTGTCCTTCTTTGCTTGTTCGGTTGGGGATTGCTCATCCTCTTTTGGCTTGTGTCCTTTCCTTTTCAGCAATAAAATATTTTGTCTCATAAAAAAATATTTAACATATATCACTATCAAGAGTGAATTTTGTATTTAGATATTTAGATTTAGGATTCTAAATTTGAAATAAACAATTCTTTCTTTTCGGCAATCCCCAATCAAGAATGTAATAGAATGTCTCTCGATTGTTTCACAGAGACAATCGGGAGATAGTAAGATGCAATGGTCATTGTAATTTCAAATATCCTTACATTCTCCAAGAAAATTCTGATTTATTGGCAAAGAAATGCAGAAATAGATTCATCATTCCATTTCAATCTAATCGAGAACGAGAGAAAGAACTAATGTCTCGTTCGGGTATCTCGATTGAAATATCATTTTTTGTAGAAATAGTATTCTTGCGTGTTTTGACGATCCCCGATACAAAGGAAATAGTTAGGGAATTACTAAATATGGGCTATAGAGGTGCAGGGGGAATAAACACACTTGGAGAGCGCAATACAACGGAGAGTTGTATGCTGTGTATGCTGCATTCGGGAAGGATGAATCGCTCCCAAAAAAGAATCTATTGATTCTCTCCCAATTGGTTGGATCATAGGTGCGATGATTTACTTCACGGGCGAGGTCTTTGGTTCAAGTCCAGGATGACCTAGCTGCTCCAGGGAAAAGAATAGAAGAAGCCCTGATCAAACTAGAAGTTACCAAGGAACCATACATAGCAATGAATAAGGAGCCACCGAATACACCAGCTACACCTAACATGTGAAATGGGTGCATAAGGATGTTGTGCTCAACCTGGAATACAATCATGAAGTTGAAAGTACCAGAGATTCCTAGAGGAATACCATCAAAGAAGCTTCCTGGACCAATTGGGTATATCAAGAAAACAACAGTAGCAATTGCTATATACATTCGGACCACTGTTGGTCATATTTCGTTTTATCGAGAAATAGAAGAAGCCATACCAGGGTTTTGCCGGGCCTGCTCATACGGTCGTCGGTATCGAAGCCAAGTAATTCTATGAAAACTGTGCGAATTGGGGTCTCTCCGGTTCACCTAGTATCACAGTTCCTGACTTTCTACATGAATCAAGGTCGAGGAAAGGATTATTGTAAAGGCTCTCACACACACACACACACACACACACACACATATATGAGAAAAATATACAATTATAGATTAAAATGTTAAAAGGGGGATGAGACATCCTCCACTATACAAAGGCTCACAATTTTTTGGTTGCTTGAGATGCCTAAAGGATGCCATGGCTCCTGGAAGGAAAGAAAATTAAAAAACTTATTCAACAGGAAAGAAACAAAAGATAAAGGGTGGGAGACAAACAATGACAAATTTTAGTGTGACTTTCTATGGGAAGGGTGAGAGAACTTCTCTAGTACCATTTAGTTGGTTGGAAGGTGGTCTGCAGGCCAAACAATCAAGTGGGTATTGGTATTTGGAGGTTAATTTTGGTGAACAAATCTCTTTTATGCAAATAGCTGGAGCTTTGGGGAAGAGGAGGGTAGCGCATGGAGATGAACCATAGCCAGTAAGTATGAATTAGTGAACGATTGGGAGGGGAGAGCGGTGGGAATGCCTTGTGGGAAAAGTCTTTGGAAAGGCATTATGACCACTTGGGAAGAGTTTAGCCAGGGTATTAATTTTAGAGTGGGGGATAAGAAGAAAATTAGATTTTGGGAGGATAGGTGGTGCAGAGAGAATCTCTTTAAATTAGACTTTCCGGAAACTTTCAGAATTGTTAAAAACAAAGATGCTTGGGTGGTAGACTACATATCTCGTTAAGGGGAGAGGCCTTCTGGCATCCAATTTTGGGGAATTATGTTAATGACGAGATCCTCCTGGTTGTCAAATCTCCTGGGCTAGATTAGAAAGTGTTCAGTAGGAGGGGCAATGAAGAAAGACAGTTGAATATGGAGTTCTGGGGAAAATGGGGGCTTTGGTGAGATCTTTGCTTTATATTGTTAAAAAGAATAGATCCAATCGTAATTCTTTGGAAGAATATTTGGTTCCATCCAGTTCTGTTCAAAGTTTATTTTTTGTGTGAACGGTACTCCTTGGGGTCGGTGTTGTTCTTGCTTTGACTTGCATTCAAATGCTGCACCCTCAAGCACATGTTGTAGTTGATGAATGCAATCTTTTGCAAGTTCTCATGGCAAATCCTGTTGCATCGCTTCAACTGAATTATAGAATTATATAGCCCCGAGTCTGAGATTGTACTTTCATGACGATCTTTCTTAGGTCAGGAGCATCGTTCCCATATAGCACCCAGCATTCAGCTGCTAAATTTAAAATCCATGCATCAATAATTTCTATTGTTAGTTGGTTGCTGCTCAATTACATAAAATTTCTTCTGAATCGGCTTTTGTCTGCTTGGAGGTGTCTTGTTTCATCTAGCCACAGTAGTTGTGTGATAGAAGGTTTATCTCAGAAGTTTATATATATATATATATATGGTTTGATAGATAGATAGAAATGCAAGTAATTTGTTATTGTAATCACCTACTTAAGCGCCTTGGCTTATGCATTCATGCACGGCTCTAATTTCGTGGCCACATCTGATTAAGTACCGAACAAATTGGGCTTTATAAATGATCACGATTCATTAAAAAAAAAAAAAAAGGGCTTTATAACAAGATTCTGCGGATCCTGGAACTCGGTATTGAGGTAGCTGAAATTCAAAGAAAAAATTCAGATAACATTCATTGCACTTGTTATAAAAAATCTAACTAAAAAAAAAAGAATTTTATTGGCCTTATGAAGTGGGTGAAGAAGCATGCTGGATCATCTTTCATCTACAATGTTCAGGTAGCCAATGGCCTTTCTATCCTTCTCCACCATCCTTAGCACAGCTCTAGAATGTTGATGATCACCTGACTTTTCTACCAGAAATCTATTTGGCTATTCTCTCTACTGGATTGTTATTCTTGCAGTGCAGCAGTAGTCATACCATCCTTGGCAAAATAATGTGGTCTGCAACCTAACCTTATTGTGTAATATCCTCTGAAGGGCTATATAGTTGGTGTGGAAAATTGTTAGTCCGTACGTACAGACTATATCCCCTCCACACTTGTCTTTCATCAAGGGAAATACATATATATGATGTAGATGAAAGTTTTAATTGTACTGACCTCTCGTCTTCCTCATGTTCTTAAGTATGAGTTCAATATAATATGCTACGCATGGGGTCTTGAAAATGTTATATTTTGAGGACCTCATTATCTGCTCTCCTGCTGTCTTGAAGTTGGTCCTGTTATCTGTAACATTCTGCACAACTTTCTTCTTCCACACCTCACATCGACCATCAACTTGTAGATGTACTTGACATTCCTTTTGACATTGGATGCCTTGACAAACATGGGCAACACCTTACGACACAATATTATCATAAAATTGATGATTTATTATCTTGTAGAACTATTCCAACCATCACACATAATGGTCACCCCATACTCTGGTCGTTGCTTCTTTAGAACCCAATTTAATCTTCCAGCTCCTTTTCTTGGTTCAAATACTTCATCATAATGTCATGAGCAGTGGATGCTTTTATGTCTTGCCTGGCCTTCGCATCTATTAATGTTGTATGAATGGCCCCTTAGTCACATTGGCAGGAATGTTGTGATGGAACAAAATTTTGTGTATGCTGCATCTACAATGTCCTACAATCCGCTAAAAAAAATTGTTCCTTACATTCCCCTATGTTTGCATCAGCCTCCTCCATGGCTCCATGGAATCAAGGATTGACTGACCTGACTATTTATGCCTTAAATATTTTGGCCGATCGACATCAGCCGATCTTGATCCTGATCGATCCCAAGTTTAATAAGCATGGCCTCTTTTCTTTGAATCCTGGGTGCGATACATGTATGCATTTATGGGTATCTGCTCCTTTCTCAAACTGTGGGCATGTGGATCTCACCATTACAGTCCCCTATATATAAATATTTTTCTTTTTTCGGATGGGTGGTTGGCTAACATAGCTATCTTTAGCCAGCAGCTCTACACTTGCAGGCAAGTCCAAAGGCAGCTACTAAAGCTGTTAGGTTGAGGGAGTAGGCAGCCTCAACTGATCTAATAAGGAGGGAAAGAAAGGAGAGTTGGGAGAGGATAGGGATAGCATATGGATGGCCTACATGCAGTGGCCTCCCATGATCTGAGGTCCTCGCCTCTTTACCTCCCTTGGAACTGCCACTACCCCTTGAACTACCACACATTGTACTACTTCTCATGCACAAAGGACTGGAAACTTGGCCTGGATGAGTTAATCCTACACAGTTGCTGTTCCTCATGCTCAATTGTCAGACTTGCTCGGATGGCAAGTCTATGCTGCAGCTTTTGCTGCTCTGTCTCACAACCTGATGGATATGCGATTTTCTTATCATTGGTTGAATAATCAACATCAACGTGACAGGGCTTCTCCAACACTGCTTCATTGAACTCTACCTTCATACTTTTCCTCTTCTGCTTGTCTTTAATATCATTCCTTCAAGACCTTCTGCATTGCAATCTTTACTTCCTTTGGACTGTTACTGCATTCTTGTACATTGGAAAAACTGTCGACAAGGTGTTACTTCAGTCTAGAGATACCCTCGTTGGCTATCTTTTTCCTACAGTAGTTTGTAGTTATACTATGGTTTATGTCTATCCCCATCTAGAGGCCACCCATGCTGTTAACCGTTATCATCCTCTCCTTGTGTGGCATATCGATAATCTTGGAGATTAAAAAAATTGACATTTAGAATAGACGTATAAGTGGCATATGATACTTTATGCAACATTATTCCCTAATCCATCACATAGACAATCTTATAAATGATTTTAAACATACTACAACTAGTACATAATTAAAAAAGTAGGAAAAATAAATATCCAACTCTACATCATTTAAGCCATAACCCATGACCCGCTCTACACTTTTGTTGGCTTTAGTTTTTTTCCTTTTTTAATTTTCTATGTTTTTTTTTTAATGTTGTCAAAGTGTTGAATAATGAAAACATACATTGTATGCATCCTCATATTCTCTCTCAATTACTATATATTTTTTATGTTTTAATATTGTTACTTATTAATTAAATATAAAATATAATTTTTTTGCTAGAAAATTCCTAGATTGCATTATTATGTAGATTAGGCATGCATTATATCACGTATAAAATAATCATACGAAATCATGCACATTTGGCTTATTTTTTTGATTAAAAAATGAATATTTTTATTTACGAATTCAGACTCCATGATTGTGTTGGTCAAGTAGAGTCATGCGACATAGAAACAATCTAGCCTTAAACAAGTTATATTTTCAGACTTTTTTTTTTGATAAGAGAAAATTTCATTAAGAGAAAAGGGATGAGAAATCCCCGAAGACAAGGAAACAACCAAACAACCAAAACAACCAAAAGAGAGGACTAGTTACAAAGGAATATATTCAGCCAATCTCTTTTCATACAAGCCACTGAATAATCAATCACTAGCTCACAGTTAAGACCCCAAAAACAAGTCAACTCCTTTGCTTTCCTATACACGTTCAAAGATGGCTCCGCTTGGCCTTCAAAAGCCCTATGATTTCTTTCAAGCCAAATTCCCCAGCACACCGCATACAAATAAGCTTCCAGAGAGTTTTCCCTTTCGTGGAAATCCCACGGATATTCCACGATGAGATTGACAGGCTTATTCCTGAGGGCAATACCCAGACAAGACCAATCTCTTTTAGAACCAAGGACCACACATCATAAGCCAAAGGACAATGCAAGAAAAGGTTATTAATGGTTTTAGCCTCCCACATACACAAAAGACAAATGTTGGGAAGAATCATTCCCCTGGATTGAAGAAGATCAATAGTGGGAAGGCAACCCCTTACAACAGTCCACAAGAAGAAGGCCACATTAGATGGAATTTTGAGACTTCATAAGATGGCCCAAATGGGATCCCTCTCCTCGCTGTACCACTTTGCCCCTCCCTCCATGATTTGTCTAAGAAATTTCCATTCTTAGAAAAGCTTTAGCGCATATGGTCTTCCATAGATATATCTAACCAGATTGGGTCCACAAAGCCAAGGAGGTTTATCATCTCCCCAATCTCCCAGTCATTTAATCTTCTATGAAGATCCACATTTCAAGCCCCTGAGACCACAAAGTTTTCCATCGGCACCCAATAGTCCCTAAGCTTAGCTTCCTTGTTTCTTGCGAGGTGGAATAGGGTAGGGGATTCTTGCATAAGGGGTCTGGGGGAACACCATTTGTCTCTCTAGAAATAAGTTTTGGATCCGGATCCCACTTCAAACTTAGTCCCTCTCTTAAACTCAGTAATGCCATTCATAATAGCTCTCCAGCAACCTCAACCGTAAGGGAGGGAGGGCTTTTTAGATTCCCATTCGTTTAGAGTGCCATACTTAGAAGCAATTACCTGATGCTATAGACTTTCTGGCTCCTGACCAAATCTCCACAACCATTTCGAAAGAAGAGCCTTGTTCACATCCCTAATATGGCTAATACCAAGACCACCGAGCTTTTTAGGCCTACAAGTGTCCTTCTAGGCAACTAAGTGCATACCATTGCACTGTTTGCTTCTCCCCCATAAGAATTCTCTTTGAGCTTGTTCAATTTTCCTTTCTATCGATGCTAGAATTGTGAACAGGTAGAGGAAATAGGTGGGAAGGCTCGCCAACACCGATTTGATAAACATAACTTTCCCTCCCTCAGACAAGAAACTTCATTTCCAACTTGCAAGTCGCTTATTGATCCTAGACACCACCGAATCCCAAACAAAAGATTTTTTATAAGAAGCTCCCAATGGAAGACCCAGGTAAGTTGAAGGAAGGGGGCCAATCTCACAACCCAGATAGAGTCCTAAATTTTTTGTCTAATAAAACAAAATTTTTGTAGTTGGCAATACTCTCAACATGTTTCCATGTTACTTTTTAAATTACATGTAGGTTTTGGTTCAATGACTATCAAAACCGATGCATGTTGTATGAAACTATATGGTATGTATGGATTTTTTAAATCCATGGTTGAAAGATTCCACCCTAGACTCATGATCCATGAGTAGTACTAGTAACTACTGGTAGAATCTTGGTAATTTTCTACATTGGAGGTCCTGCATCTTGAGTAAATTGTAAATGTGATGTCTATGTTTGTACATAAGAATATTGGATCTAGTTTAAAAATGTTCTAGAATATTTGACGTCCATATTAATACTTAGGTTGGGGGCTTTTTTCTTGAGTCTATAGCATTCATTCTTTTAGATGCAGACATCGTGGCTGAAGTGGACCCCACATGACATGTGGGTGGGACTTACGTGTGTAGCAATAAAGAGAGATCATGTGGTGCATGTTAGAGCAGCATTATCTTTAGTTTGAGTTAGAGTTTTATTAGGATTTAATGTTAAGACATTATTTTTTATTTCTTTTGAGTTTATTTTAGAGGCCTTATGTAATTGGGAGTCCTTAAGTCAAAGTTGAAATCTCGTCACTTTTCTTTAGGCCCTATTTTGGAGGGTCAAAATTTATCTGTTTGGGCTAATTTTGGTGCCATTTGAAGGGTTATTCAGTTACCTTTCCAGTGGGACCAAAATCTTGAAAATCCAGTGTATTTAGAGAAGTTACGGCCAAAATACTAAGGGGATATCAACAAGTGGTGAAAATAGGATTTAGGAGTCTTTTGTCAAGTCCAAATTGGATTAGGATTGAATTTGATCGTGGGCTTTATAAAGACCCCTACTCTTTATGTTTTTAATTATGATGTTGAATGATAAAAGGTTTTGGAAAGAGAGCTATCAGTTGTTTTTCTCTAACTCTATGATTGGGTTTTCTCCATGGTGGAGATTCGATGGAACTCTAGGTGAGAGCTAGAGCTGGATTTTGAATGGTGGGTCTCCATTCCAAGAGGCCGGGTACTCTCTTATCCCTCTTATCTTTCTTTATTTCTTTTCTTTTTTCTCTCTTTCTTCTTGTTTCTTCTTATTTCTTAAGTTTGCTTGCTGTTTCTGGTTTTTTGAAATCAAGAAACCATTAATCTTTATCAAGATTCAATCTTTACTAGCTTTCTTGAACCATAAATTATTGCCCCATCATATTCTTCCCCTTTTATTGAATTTTCTTTAGGGTTTTCTCTCCCATGTGTCCCCTTTTAAACCCCATTAGTTTCTTTAAATTCCCCTTTGAATTGATATAGTTCTTGAATCGCTCTTTTCTTTCTAGAAAAATTTCAGAAATTTCTGATTGACGACTAGAAATTCTAGATTTTCCCTTCTGGCCATTTTTTCTTAGTTTTTCTTAGTTCTGTTCTTCTTAACCCTTCTTCTTATCACTATTACTCATTTATAACTTCCAGAAGTTTTGGAACAGCCCGAATTTCTTTCTGAAATCTTTAGGGCCTGTTCTAGAAACCCTAACGAGTTCCCACATCATTGTGAGATTTATTGTGGGCCCATAACCCACAGGATAGCATCCTTTTTACTAGGTTTGTCTTGCGTCACTCTTAAGCTTTTGGTAGGCATAGCTTCCATTTTTCTGCTTCTTTGGATGGTTCTAAATTTTTTTGGCTTGGTCAAATATGCTACCTTTTTTAGGTTTTTCACTACAGTATGATCTATTTTTCTCAAATTTTCAAAGAGAGATCTCTTACCTAAAAAAGTAGCTTCATCAAGACCAATGTATCTATGGTCTTCTTGCAGTTTTTAAAATACCTATATAGCTTTCCGCAAGTCTAAAGGAGCACTTTTGACTTCTGGTGTAGGCATAGCCTCCATCCTCGTTTGAAGGGTTCTAAAATTTATTGAGCTTGGACATACATGGCATCCTTTTTAGGATACTTTACAGTATGATAAGTTTTCTCAGAATTGGCAAAAAATGACAGCCTTTTAAAAAAGGTGGCTTTATTAAGAACAATATCTCTATGGCTTGTTTACAGTGTTTATAGTACTCATAACCTTTTGAAGACTTTTTTTTCCCGTATTGTCTGTCCACTACTTTGTTTATATGTTTATTTTTCTTCAACTAACAATTTGAATCAGTACCTTTCAACGGCTTGTAGATGATCACTGAAATTAATGGGTAGCAGATATATAATGATAGCATCTTTCTAATTCTATGGAGTTGATTATTGTAAACTCGTGTGTTTTAATATAACACACCTTTTCACTGTTGAGATCTTTTCAGGTATTAAGTGGGGGTCTTAGGAGGATGGGAGGTAATGGTGCTGATGAAGTAATGATTTCCGGTGGCAGCGAGGCTGATTGTTCTGAGACCACTGTTGAGATTAAGATAAAAACCTTGGATTCACAAACGTACACTTTGCGTGTAAATAAATTTGTAAGTACCATTTATTTAATTTTTTTTCAGTCGCTAATCCAATAAACAAATTACTCTACTATCTAAGTACATATTGTTTTGATGGATACATGAACCTCACATTGATTTTGTAGCCAGCAGTTGTTTTATTTGGTAACTTTTTGAACATCTTCATATGTAATCTTTTGATTATTGTGAAATAAGTTTACTCGTTTTATTGCACTTCTATTATTATATTTATGTCGGTTGAGTTATATAGGAAAGATGTCTTTTCATCTTTGCATGCATATTATATATGTATGCTTACAAGGGGCTTTGGCATCATGGTATCTTAAAATTGTACTGCCAGCAAAGGAACATTTTTTGGTCATTGTCTTCCCCAAAAAAGTCCATCTATCTTAAATGCCATGATTTAACTTTTATTATCTCAAAATTTTCAATATTCTGCAGATGCCAGTTCCTGCATTGAAGGATCAAATCGCGACTGTTACTGGTGTGCTATCAGAACAACAGCGCTTAATATGCCGTGGAAAAGTTTTGAAGGATGATCAACTTCTATCAGCTTACCGTATCCTTTTCTATATATTTTTGGGGGCTTATTGTAAAGTTTTGAGTCATAAAGATGTTTTGATGTTCTATATGTTGTTGAAAAATAGAAAAGCAAGAAAGAAAATGATGCTTTAATACTCTTTTTCTCCATTTCCACCATGTTGTATCAATTTTTTTATTTTTCATTTTATGGTTTCAGAGTGAATACTTCTGTAGGAATGTATGATTTGTCGATAACAAAAGTACTTAGTATGATTTTCTCCCCATTTTCACAAAAGTTTGGTTAAGATCTAAAGTATTTGTTTGATGCAGTTATTTGATATTCTTGTATAGAATATTTGATATTTTTCAATGTGGGATCTTTCTGCACCTAGTAAACTGTTTAGTTGCAGTTGCCTTCCATTTAAATTTTTTATTTTATATCGTAGTGTGTGCATTTGACAGTTCTCACTAGATGCTTCTGTTAAATATAAAACAATGATTTCCTAGTTGTGCGGCAATTGTATTGGGTGTTCTTACAGGTTAAATGTATGACATGTTGCATGCTTTTAAGTAGCTTGAGAAATAATGGATACCTCTGATACCAAATTTGGTGCAGGAAATTGCAAGCTCTGAAACCAAAGATGATGTACTGCAGCCTAGTGGCTGTATATCCTGCTGATATGGGCTCAAATAGTGTTGCTGAAGCAAGGACAGAATTAAGTAACCAAGAACAGCTTTATAGAACACCCAACGAAGATCAAATTTAGAAGAAGCTTAGGGAAGATGAAAGAGAATCAAACCATAGAATTTGGGGAATGATTAGAGAAGAAAAGGAAAAGAAATTGAGGAAAAATTAGAGAAGAATGGCTGTTTTAGGGTTTCTGGAATTTCAGGGCAGAACTGTGAAATTACCAAAATACTCCTGCATACACATCAGAGTTTTATGAAAATTTACGGAGTACTAGATAGGTCTAAACGGGATCTCCATATAAAATTTCATGTGTTTCTGACAGTACAAGTATATAAAGAACAGTCTGCAGTGTTATTTGACGAAGATAGCCTAAAACAATTGATTTTATGAACAGAAATGTAGAATAAAAGAGGGGAATTAAAGAGGAGTTTAGGGATAGAGAAGAGAAATAGGTAGGGGAAGAAAACTCTAGAAGAAAAGAAAGGAAAACCAGAGTTTAGGGAGGGGTGATTTCAAGAGGCAGACAACCCAGAATTTTCTATTAAAGTCTGTATAATGGGACTTAAGGATAGAGAGCCAAACACAGAGTTTAGTGGAGAAAATCTTAAAGGAGTTCTTAGAATCAGGTAAAGGTTAGAATTAAAAACAAAGCTTTATAAAATAAAGAACAAAATACCTCTCATTGATGTAGGCAATTTGGTCTGTGAGGTGGCCTAGAAACCCAACCGTGAAGCCTATGTTCAGTAATAAAAGTTCTTCAAAACAGCAGCTTGATTTCTGGTATATATGGTGTTGCAGCAGCACAATAACGAAGTATTGAAAGAAAGAGAATAAGAATAAGGGGAATACTGGAGAAAAGAAGAAGATAGGAGGAGAAGAACAATAGTTGGAAGAAGATAGAAGAGAGGAGGAATAAGATTTTAGGAGAAGGAAGAGAGAAGAAGCATAAGGGCAAGTCCTAGCTGTTCCACACGGCTACACCATGGGAGAGTGGGAAGAAGTGATAAATCCGAACTCAAATTTTCATTCAATAATCCGTGGCTGATTTACTACAAGTTGTGTGGCCTATAAATAGTCTTACAACTTCAAAAAAATAGAAACTACCGAATTTAGAAACTTCTAAAACTTATGCCTAAGACTTGCTAAAAACAAAGGACTGCGAAAAATCCATTTTCTTAAAAACTAAGCCTACTAAAACTACCCTAAGATGGAGCTGTCGACCAGCCCTATTGGAGAGCCACACATGTTGACATTGAGGCCCAAGTAAGGACAAAAACACCAGCTGTCGACCAGCTCTTGAAATTCCCACTTTACCCTTGACAAGTTGCCTTATTACAAAAATACCCTTGCATGAAAAAAACCTAAACTACCCATGGCACTATTGGTCTTATTACAAGTGAAGGGGTCTACACAACCTTGTTAGAAAATCTATATATTTAACAAAATTAAAAACAGAAGCCAAGAATTTTGTGTTATCATCTAAGTAAATGTGGAATACTGCCAAGCATATTAAAAAAAGAAAAAGAAAACATAAAGCATAAGGTTATTTATTATCATCTAAGTCTAGGTGGAATACTGCTAAACATATTTAGAAAAAGGAAAACGTAAGGCATTAGGTAATTTTAACTAGAATATGAGAAGACAATTGATCTAGGTAGATTTAATATTTTCTCCATTGTTTTAAAAGCATTCAGGTGTCCACCTTGAGGGGCGCCTTGATGCTAGGAGCCTGGGGAAAGCCTCGAGGTCTGCATTTGAGGCATATGCCTTTCTTGTACGGCATGGAAAAAGCATGTGCCTCCAGTGAGGTGCATGCTTTTTTTTTCTGCACCATTTATGAATGGTGTACTAAGTGCTAAACCATGTTAATGTGAACAAAATAAAAGGGGATACTGGTTACCTTTTTTCTTCTTATTCTTCTTTGTGAGAGAGAAGCCCTAAAATTTGGGCTAACTAAAACTCTATATTGTGTGTCATAAAGAGTCATGGGTCAAAATTTCAAACTTACCCTCTTAAAGAGGTGCATGCCAAGTCTTTATATGGTGCTTACTAGAAAAAGATATCAACTCACTTTAATCATGATTCTCCCAAAAGAAAAATCACCATCTTATATATATGTATTAGAAATTACATGTAGCTTCATGCCCTGAGGCTTACACCTTGTGTTATGCCTTTAGTGTTTGAAACCACTGATTATCACTACTCACATTTCTAATGTGCAATAAAACAAAAGATTCTATTGAGAGTCACCATCATGGTGTCACCAATCTACTTGCTAAGATGCAAAGACAATTGTGACACAAAGAGTTCTGTATATTTTTATAAAGAACCAATAAAAACTCCACATCTTCCATGGTGTATTGGTCACGACTTCTATATGGTTCAGTTCTCTTTGGAGAAGAAGGTGGGAAAGCACATTTTTTTTAGAGGTCATAAACATAACACAGGTCTATTGACTTGTCATTGTTGGGGGAAACCTTCACTTGCCCAGACAATCAGGATGACCCGTTCATGAGTGGCTGGATAGATTTTTGGTCTCCAGTGGGTGGGAGGATCACTTCAAGCAGGTGCACAGTTGGTTCTTCCAAACGGGGTTCAGATCATTTGCCTGTGGTTTAAAGAAGTGAACAAAGAATAAGGAGCCATTGCCCCTTTTGGTTTGAGCTAATGAGTGGCTGGAACATTCGGGATTCAAGGAGAAGGTAAAGGGTTGGTGGAACTCTTTTTTTAATTTGATGGATCAATGGCTTTATGTTTGCCAAGAAGATAAAATCTTTGAAAGAGGAGTTGAAGAGGTGGAATAAAGAATCTAAGACAATGTGGAGGTCAAGAAAATGAATTGCCTTGAATGGATTGAGGAGGTAGTTATGAAAGAACAAGTATCTTCCATCACAGTGGAGGAAAGAATGAGAAGAGTGAAAAAAGGATGAATGTCTTAAATTGGTGATGATGGAGTAGATTAGTTGGCACCCGATATCCAGAGTATGTTGACTAAAGGAAGGGGATATCATAAATAACCAACATGAGATTCAAATTCAATTCAATTGAGAAGCTAAATGTGGGAGATGAGCTGCTTTCAGAGAAAGACTGTTACCAGTCACAGTTGAGTTCTACAAATATTTGTATTTGAAGCCCTTCAAATATAGACCTAGATTGGAAGTGTTGGAGTTTAGCAAGATACAAGAAGGGTGGTTAGAACGATATTATTTGGAACAGGAAGTGTTAGAAGCCCTTAATGTTCAACTTTCACAACCTTAATTCTGAAGAAAGATGGGGCAGCTGAATTGAGAGGATTTTGTCCAATCAGCCTAGTGGTCAGCTTATATCAATTGCTAGCCAAGACGTTGGTAAGGAGATTGGGAGTGGTTGTATCTCATTTTCAAAGTGCTTTTATGATAGGGAGGCATATTCAAGACTGCTCCCTTTTTGCATACGATTGTATTGATGCAAGGATAAAGGAAAAGGAGGTGTGATTTGTAAAGTTAATATGGAGAAGCTGTATGATCAGCCTTCCTTTACTTTGTAATGCAACATATGGGGTTTGGCCAAAAATGTCAAACGGGTTTAAGGTGTGCATCTCTTTTCCTTCCTTTCTAGTTCTGGTGAACGCCACTCTGTAAGGGTTCTTCCAATGCAGCAGAGGGCTGAGGCAAGGAGATCTGTCTCTGTACTTGTTCATCATGATTACTAAAGCACATGGTAGATTGGTGTTAAAGGCTAAAAGGCTTCTATGCTTGATGGTTTTCAGGTGGGAGATGAAGACCTGCCTGTCCCACTTCAATTTGCGGATGATTCACAATTCTTCTCCAGAGCTAGTGATGAGCACATTAAAACTTGTGATGTATCCTCCTATCATGGGGTGTGAGGTAGCTTCGCTTCCCAATCTTTATCTAGGCTTGCCTTTGGGGGCAAACTACAAGTCAAGATCACTGTGGAATCCGGTGATAGAAATGATGGAAAGGCAGTTGTTTTCATGAAAGATATCTTTCAAAAGTACGAAAATCACTCTTTTGATGAGCATCCAATCAAGCTTCCTGCTCTGTTACTTATCTCTATTTACTTCCCCAACCTTAGTTATTGTGAAAATAGAGAAAGTTCATAGGGAATTTTTGTGGAATAATTCGGAATGAGAAAGGATTTCACTTGGTTAGCTGGAAGGAGAGTTGTCGCCTTTGTGAGGAAGTCGGGCTGGGTGTTAGGTTCCTAAGGATTGTTAATAAAGCCCTCTTGGGGAAATGGTTATATGACACTTCGGGTAGGAGAAGGATAAACTATGGAGGAAGGTGATCCAAGGCAAATTTTTTATTTATTTTTGATAGGTAAAGAAATTTTTTATTAGGCCAACCACTGAAAGAGATGCATGAGAGGTACATATCCTACAGGGAAGCCCTAGTGGTAAAGAAATTTTTTATTAGGCCAACCACTGAAAGAGATGCATGAGAGGTACATATCCTACAGGGAAGCCCTAGTACATATCCTACAGGGAAGCCCTAATAAAAAACAAATGATCCCCACTCAAACATCCAGTCATGAAATTGAAAACCCAAAAAAGGAGAAATACAATTCCAACTAAGAAGGAGAGAAACGATCTTATCTGGGAAGAGATTGGAATGAAATGTTCTGGAAGGTGCATATAAAACAGGCCTATGGAAAGGGGTTTCAAAAGGGTGTATTTGGCACATGTTTCTTTTAAGGTAAATAATGGAATCAGTGTTTAACTTTTGGAATGATGCGTGGTGTGCTCACACACCCCTTCAAAGGTTGTTTCCCATTCTATTCGGTTTGGCAACGAAAAAAGAGGGGTTAGTTAGGGACCTCTTATTGGGGAAATACAGTTCTTGCTTGTGGATTTTGCACCTGATGGCCTGAGAAGAAACAAAATTGATTGGGAAGTTGGAGAAGTTTCAAGACTGTTACAAAGGCTTGATGACTTGTCAATTGGCAGCAATGATCATGATGATGAGAGATGGTGAAATGAGTCCAAAGAAGGTATCTTTTCTGTGAAATCTTTCTTCCTCTCTTTTTGCCAAGCCGACGAGTGGGTTTTTTAGTGAAATTCATATGGAACTCCACAGTGCTTCTAAAGTGGCTGTCTTCTTGTGGCTGGTTTTTTCAGAATGTAGTGCTAACAGTAGGCCACCTGATCTCTAAAGGTTTCGTCATGCCAAATAGATATAATCTTTGCTTTAAAGATTTTGAATTGATGAGTCAACTTTTTATTTATAGTTCCATGGCTTCTTTGGTGTGGAAATTCATGCTGGGGCGGTTTAAAGTAAGTTGGGTAATGCCAACGCCGGCGATCACCTCAATCCTGGTGGCCGGAAAAAATGAGTGCAGGAAAGGCTAGTTTTTCAAATTTGAATCACCAACCTGAAACCAAACGTGTTGATAGACACAAGTAGGGTGGAGTGTCGTCGAAGGTAAGGAACAAGCCGTACGGGGGGAGGAAGACGGTTGCTAAACGACAAAATAAACGGTCTAATATGGATAGACCGTTGGACCAAACCAGAAGGGAGTTGGATCATTGGCCTAGACCAAGGGGTGACTCGTTCAATCAGGAGGGCACTTATGCGGGTCATTATTCTAGGTGAAGCGGAGCACCGAAACTGAAACCGACTCACTTGCCTACGTCTAATAAATATAATGGACAACCTCTCAAAGGAGCGCCTGACCCTTTTTCTAGGGAGCTCAAAGAAATCCAAGTGGGGAGGCGAAGAGGAAGCAGAAGCAATGAGTGCAGACAGAGGTCGAGCATGTCCTAGCCGCTGATAAAAAACACAATCGGGGTGTCTCCATTTGCGAGCCAACAGGTATTAAGGAACATCCCACTGCAATGGTGGAGGTTCTTGGTAAGGGAAAGGGTGTTTTGCAGTCGGCGGAATCAGGCGAATCCCTATCGAAGGAGGAAAGGGGGCTTTTGTTTGAGATAGGCGCATGCTCAATTTGGTCAGCGGGAGAAGGAGAAACGGAAGAAGCTCCCTTCAATGGTAGCTCGTTTCCAATTTGAGGAATCAGATTGGTCGTCTTTGGCCTCGGGTGGTTCCAACACTTGTGTGGAAAATTTTGTTAATGGAATAGGGCTGGTAGGTTGTGGACGACTTGGGAACTCCAAATCATAGGGTGAGAGAGTCTCAGATGGGGGCGTAAGTGAAGGTGCAACGGGTTCAGAAATTGACGCTGACCTTAAAAGGGCAGTGTATGGAGGTATTGGAGGGTTTCTAATGGTGGCTGACGAAACACCTATTCAATGCCTACCACCGCCTCACCCATTGGATTGGGTGGTGTGAAGGACGGCGGACCTACACAAGCGAATGGGAATTTCCTTCTTAGGAATGGAGTACAACGTAGTTGCCCTATTCACAGAAATTGAACAAAGGAGAGCTTTGGCTAGGGAAAGGAGGGCTAAGTTGACAAGAACTACCTAGGTGAGCAGGAAAAGTAGGGAGCTAAAATGTCTAACATCCTTTATTAACTATGAGGGTTCCTCAACCAAACGAACTAGAAGCAAACATAGGAGTAGGGGTGACAGGGAGGTAGAGGAGGGGGCATTAATTAATTGGTTATCTGTGAAGATAGGCATGATATCATGGAATGTTAGGGGGTTGAGGGGGGCGGAAAAAAATGGCTTGTGTGAAGGATATGTGTAGAAGATGGAAAGTGGACCTAATTTCCCTCCAGGAAACAAAGCTGGAGAAATTCAACCATTAAGATGCTATGGACCTTTGGGGGAGGAAAAGATGGCGATACTGCCACAAGCCAGCAGTGGGCTTATCGGGTGGAATCTTGGTTGGATGGAACGAGAAGACTATTGAGGTGATGGATATGGTCGTTTGTAGTTACTTAGTGCCGAGAAGATGCAGATGGGTAGAAGACTCCTTTGAATGGATGTTCTCAGGCATTTACGGGCCCCAAGATGCAGCTAATCGAAGAAGTCTGTGGGGTGAGCTTTTGCAGATAATTTCCAGATGGTCTCTTTCATGTTGTCTTGGCGGAGATTTCAATGTAGTCAGACACTTGCACGAAAAATCCGGTACACACTATTTGAATTCTCAAATGAATGTTTTTTCTAATTTCATATCCTGCAATAAATTAAGGAATGTGCAGCTGGATGGTGCTTGTTTTACCTGGTCCAAATAATTAGAATATTCCCACAAGGAGTCGTCTTGATAGATTTCTATTTTCCATGGAGTGGGAGATCCATTTTGGTGCGATGCATCAGCAGGCCTTGCCAAATCCTGATTCTGATCATCTTCCGATCATTCTATATCATGAAGATTCAATTGAAAGCCCTACTTTTTTCCACTTCGAGGTCGTGTGGCTCTCTGTTCCGGGTTTCAAAGATAAGATGCGGCAATGGTGGTCGGAGATGCAGTTCTCTGGGACTCTAGGATACATTTTGGCCCAAAAACTAAGAAGTTCGAAATTTCGGATCAAACAATGGAAGCGAGAAGAATTTGGGAATGTTGGGACAAAAAAAGAAGAATGTCTCAAGCAACTTGAAGAGATGGAAAAGTTGGACCATTCATGCCAAATCTCAAACGAATTGAAAGTGAAACATGATTCCATCCGATCGAATTATAAAAGCTGGCTAAAACTAGAAGAAATCAGTTGGAGACAGAAGGCTAGATTGGATTGGCTCCATCTGGGTGACACAAACTCCAAGTTTTTTCATAGGATGGCAACAATTAGAAAAAAGAAAAGCATGATTTTGAATTTGAAGGTTGGGAACAAAATGGTCAATGGTCAACAACAGATTGCCTCAGAAATATCTCGTTTTTATACGGAGCTTTTCACATAAATGACTCTGGACATGCCAAAATTGGAAGGGCTTCAGTTTAATCGCATTTTCGAGGAGAAAGCAAAAAATCTTGAGGAGCCAGTAACGGAATAGGATTTCCTGGAATCCCTTAAGAGCCTTCAAGAGGATAAGACACTAGGGTCGGACGACTTCCCTATGAGATTTTACACTGAGCTTTGGGATATGGTGGGTCCGGATGTGATGGGAGCAATCTTAGATTTTTTCGAAAAAGGAGCTCTATGTTGTAGCCTTAACTCCTTTTTCATTTCCCTAATTCCAAAGAAGAAACGGGCAAGCGACCTAAAAGACTTTAGGCCAATTAGCCTCATTGGAGGTTTCTATAAAATCCTACGCAAAACCCTGGCACTCCGGATGGAGAAGGTAATGGCTGATGTGATTTCTCCCTCCCAATGTGCATTTGTGAAAGGAAGATAGATGCTTGACTGCTCGCTTGTGGCTAATGAATGCATAGACTATTGGATCAAGACCAAGAGAACAGGAATTGTATGCCAAATTGATATGGAAAAAGCTTATGATCATGTAAACTGGGGTTTTCTTGACTGGATTTTAAACCAAATGGGTTTTGGGCCGAAATAGCGTTTTTGGACAAGGATATGCATCTCTACAGCTTCATTCAATTTTAGTGAATGGGATGTCAGAGGGATTCACAAGGACTCAGAGGGGTCTTAGACAAGGGGACCCTTTGTCTCATTTTCTGTTTAATCTTATCATGGAAGTCTTTAGCAGGCTGATGGTAAAAGCTGAGGAAGTTGGTTGTCTGACTAGATGTCGAGTGGGGCAGTAGGGGCCTTCCATTCTGCTTTTGCAATTTGCTGACGATTCTCTTGTGTTCTTACCTAACTCAGAGGAGGAAGTTTGAAATCTAAGAGCTATTCTCCTAATGTTTGAAGCAACTTCTGGCCTGCGGGTTAACCTGCCAAAAAGCAAGATGATGGTGATGGGTGATGTCCATAATCTAAATAACTTGGTAGATTTGTTGGATTGTGCTCCCGCGTCTCTGCTTGGAACATACTTAGGCCTTCCCTTGGGGGGAAAAGTGATGGAACAAAGACTTGCAAGTTGGAAGGGATGTTACCTATCAAAGGGAGTTAACTCTGATAAAGGCAGCTTGCTCAAACCTGCCTATTTGTTTCATGTCTCTCTTCCGAGCCCCATCTTCAGTGATACTTCAGATGGAAAGAATTAGAACTAATTTTTTGTGGCAATCTGAGGGGGATAGTCATGACTTTCACCTGATCAGCAGGAACCAAATTTACCTGCCAAAGGAGGAGGGTGGTTTGGGCTTGAAGAGCCTTAAGGAAATGAATCGGGCATTATTGGCCAAATGGCTTTGGAGATATGGGGAAGAGCCAAATGCCATGTGGAGGAGAGTAGTGGCTGTTAAATGTCTTGACCATGGACAGGGGTGGAGAACCAAAAATCCAAATGGTGGTTATGGGACGGGTTTATGGAAAGACATGTCATGAGCATGAGGAGTTCCGACAATGAACTCGATTTAAGGTGGGCAAAGGAGAAAGAGTCAAATTCTGGCATGATATTTGGTGTGGCCCCATGTCTTTATCTCAAGCTTTCCCGGATCTTTATTCCATTGCAACGCTTCAAAATGGCTTGGTTAGTGAGCACATTGTTTGGGACAACGATAACGTGTCTTGGGACCTCCACCTAAGACGAGAGGCAAATGATTGGGAGATCTTATCCATATCAGGGATCTTAATAAGATTGGAGACGGCGGATATTGGTTCGGGTAGCGATGAAGATAAGAGGAAATTGATCCCTAATGAAGAGTTTGGTTTCACTGTGAAATCTATTTATAACATTATTTGCCTAAGGGCTATGCATGTAAAGTTGGCTACTAAAATCTGGAGATCAGTGATGCCCGAAAAAGTTTGCTTCTTCCTTTGGCTCCTTCACTTTAACAAGGCCCTTACAGTGGACAACCTTCAAAAGAGAGGCATGAGCCTGGCGAACAGGTGTATTATGTGCTGTCACAATGAGGAGACCTCATCACATCTATTCAATCATTGCCCTTTTGCGAGGGATTTGTGGTTGGAGATCTTGAAACGTTTCCATTCAACATGGTTGTCGGAAACCATCCCTCAGCTGCTTGATGCTTGGTTCCATGGCCCCAAATGGACCCTTTTGGTTAGAAGCAAAGTCCTTTGGTCCAGTATTCCCCATGTCATTAGGTGGTCCATATGGTCAATGCGAAATAGACGAATTTTCTAAGTCCAATCTTCTCCTCCTCACCGTATCAATGATAGGGTTCTTGGGCTTCTCCTCCACTGGGTTTCCCACCTTCCCCTTTTCACGTCTTGCAAATTTTCAAACATGTTTTTCGATTGGGAATCTTTAGTTTTGTAGCTCGGAAGAGCATGTACTTCTTGTGCTTTCTCTTCTTTTAATATATTTCTTTGCATTATCGATAAAAAAAAAAGGGTTTAGTGCCACCCAGGCATGTGGGATTGGAGTTAACACTAGTTAAGTGCTTTTGGAGGATGGAATTAGTAGTAACCAAGTAAGCAATCACTTTGTAGAGCATCCTTGGTCGCATCCAATAAAGAAATCAAACACTTCAATCGACTATATCATATTAGGGGTGTGCAGGGGGCTTTCAGATTGAAGAGATGTGGCCTCTTTTGTCATTATAACTAGTTAACTTGTAAATTTTTTCATTTGACTCTTAAGTAACTATCAAAGGATTCAAATGTAGAAAGTATGCTAAAACCTAAGGCCATGATAACTTGATTTAGAGACTAAATATGACATTTATAACCAAGTTTGAAGAACATTGTAGGTGCTTATTCCACTAGTTCTATCTTCTCCCCAATTTTTTATTTTTAAATTTCTTTGCTTTCTATTTGATTTTCTGCTGGATTTTTTTTATTCGTTAAACCCTATTCTATATTTTTTAGATGGTTTAATAAAATCTGCATAAGCACACTAGCTGGTCACCTTGTATCCATTCAATTCTTTCACTTTTTAGTTGCTTAGGTTATTAGAACATTTCTCTCTACACACTGCTACCCTATTTATGTTCTTTAAATTCTAATTTCTTAATCTTCTTAGTTTATGCTCTCCTTGTTAATTCCCAAAAGACATTCTATCCTATAACATACCCACTTTTTTTTTGAAAGGTAAGGTAATTTTATAAAAACAACAAAAAGAAAAGATACCCCCTATACAAAAGCATGAGTAATGTCCCACACAAGGAGAGACAAGAAACAAGGACAAAGCAAACCGAACAAAAAGAAACAAAAGACGGTTACAAAGCTTGCATCAAGGAGTCCCAATCAAAGACCTAGGTGCTGAATTGACATTTAAATCCTAGAGAGCCCACCAAAAGGCACTTGTAGAGCTTGAAAAGGATGGAATCCAACAGCTTATGAAGAGGGGCTGAACGGTCTTCAAAAATACAAAGATTCCTCTCCTCCCAAACAGTCCATCAAATTGCAAAAAGAATCAAATTCGAGGCCACCTTGCCATGAGGGTTGAGACTTGGGGACATTTGGGAAGGCCAAGAGTGAAGAAGAGTCTTCATCGATCCTGGACGCACCCATCTAACAGTGAGGCGAAATATCATGAGTTCCCAAAGAGTCACTGTTATTGAACAAAGCAGAAAGAGGTGGTTTGCTGATTCCTCCTCCATTCGACACATGCAACACCAATTTGCACCTATGAAACCCCTTTTCATGAGGTTATCCAAAGTGGGAACTCTATTCCACCAAAGCAACCATGGAAAAAAAAGAAATCTTGGTTGGAGCGATAGAATGCCAGATGAGCCAGGTTGGAAATTGGGGAGAATCTTCACGAGTCATTGCAAGATAAAGGGATGTAACTGAGAACCCATTATGAGCATCCAGAACCCATATCCTTTTGTCTTCCAACTCTCTGTTGCCAAGAGAACAGCTTTTAAGGATATCCAGGAGTTTTTCCATATCATCAATCTCCCAATCATTGAGATTTCTTCTTGGCTGCACATTCTAAGAACAAAAAGCTCTTGACCTTATCATATGGCTTTTAATAGTATCACTCTTTCTTTTAGTATGATTGAAAAGATTTGGAAAAATGCTGCTAAGAGGCAAAGATGAGCACCATGGGTCGGTCCAAAACTAAACACGATCTCCATTGTTCACCTTGAAGCGAGTGAACTGGGCTAGGAGGTTCATTCCTTTAAAGATACTTAGCCAAACCCCTATTTCAATCATCCCCATAGGACAACGACTAACCCAACCATTATGCTCTTCCTCGTACTTAGATGCTAATAGCATCTGTCAAAGAGTGTCCTGATTAGAACCGAACCTCCAGAGCCATTTGGTTAGCAAAGCTCTATTCAAGGACCGAACAGATCTAATGCCCAAACCCCTTTTCTCAATCGGATTGCAAATAGAAGCCAACTAACCCAATTAATTTTCCTTTTATCCCGATCATTCTACCAAAGAAAATCTCTTTGCAGCCTTTACAGCTTATTCTGAACCGAGCGAGGAACTACAAATAAGGAGAGGAAATAGATTGTCATACACAAGAGAATGTTCCTTAGGGGGACCAACTTCCCCCCTTTAGAAAGATAATTGCCCTTCCAACCGGCTAATCTCCTTTCCATCTTTTCAAGCACTGGATTCCAAATTGATTTTGCAGACGATTTCACATCAAATGGTAAACCCAAGTACAAAGAGGGGAGAGACTCCACACCACAACCCATGATAGAAGCAAGGTCCTCAGTATTAGGAACGTCTCCCACTTGAATTATCTTGGACTTTCTCAAGTTTACTTTAAGGCCTGAAGCTGCTTCAGAGATAAGAAGAATGCCTCTGAGGATCCTCAAATCTTCGGGGTCAAGCTCGAGGAGAAAGAGAGAGTCATTAGCAAATTGCAGGAAAGATATTGAGGGGCCCCCATCATTCACCGAGAACCCTTTCATCAACCCATTGCCTTCAACCTTACTCACCAACCTTCCCAATAATTATGTTACAATAATGAACAAATAAGGAGACAAATGATCTCCCTGCCTAAGGCCTCTACTACCTTGAAGGAAACCTTTTGGCAATTTGACGCAGTGGAATAGCAAGGAGAAGAACACGTCGTCTCCTTTGTTGGGAAAAACCCTAAACTTCACCAAGGAAGAGAAACT
>JAOXJP010100680.1:0-14406 GCA_025762735.1 Platanus orientalis | reverse complement strand
AAATAGGTCATGCTAATCCTATCTTTCCTAATTAATTTAAATCAAATATTCTAACAAATTCTAAAAAAGCTAATCCATTCAAATAACTAAATAATTCAAAAATAAATAATTCCAATAAAATAAAATATAATAAAATCAAAATCAAATAAAAATCTTACATAAATATCTTTACACAAAAAAAAAAAACTTATAAATAAGACCTACCATCTTCTTTAGTGATATGACTTAGCCCCCCTTGGAGACCCCTCACTCGTTCACCCTCTCCATCCTTTTCACGTCTAAGATTCTTTGACATCTCCTCTCTCTATTTATGGTTTCTTAACCTTTAGGATTTTTTTCTTCTAAGTCTTGAAGTGCTGCTGAACTCAGGAGTCCATCATGTGCAACATTGGGAGAATGTTAATTGGAATCTAAACGCTAAAGGCGGTGCTACCCTAAACCAGCAAAGAAATTCATCCTTCACAGCAACATTAGAGGTGTGACCCTCCCTTTTTTTACTTTCATTTATGTCATATTTTAATATATAGTATTTTTAACAAGGTGATTTGAATTCATTTTTCTTGTGTTCCTTTTTTTTGTATATATGTTATTATTATTTTTGTTACATCCATAGTTAATTCCTTTTAGTGGGATTGCACCGATTTTATTCATCTATATTGTTTTATTTTGTTTTGTTATTTATTGTTTATTTATTTTTTCTCTCTTTGATTCTCAAACTCATTTTTTATTTTATTTTATTTTTTGCTTTGTTTTGTACACCGTCCCTCAAGTTGATTCATCCATGTGCAATAAGCATGCTAATGCCACATGACATCCCTATGGCTTAATGATGCATGTACATTTTATATCACTAGGTAAACTCAAAGCCATAAATCGGTTACTCCACCAAAAGCTACCGAGTTGGTAAATTTGACCATTGGAAAGGTTATAAAACTATGTATGCATATGTGTCTATTCTTGTCATTGGATGAGTGCATGCCTTTCTCATTTTCAACCACCTCTTCAATGCTTCTCATTCATGGGCTCTAAAAGTCTGATCACTATCCATACCTAAAGTCAAGGTGCTATTGTGGCATACTTGATCCTAAGATGGGAACCTAAGAGATGGGCATGATAAAAATGGATATAGTTACTTCCCATTTCATTTCATTCTCACCACATTGGTTGTTGGGCATATTTGCAATTGGCTATACCGTGTGAATACAGAAACAAAAGCAGAAGGTTATAACTGCAAGGTGTGGGAGGTTTATGAAGTTGTATTTCGTTTCTATCATGATTATCTTACTGCTGGACAAAGTTCTTGTGTTGCGATTTCATGTGTAAATGTTGATATGCGTTTCATAGTTTATGTTTTCAGATTGTCATATTGTTTATGCCAAAATCTAAATCAAACCGTGACTTTAGATATGGATTAAACCCCAGACTTCATTTGATTTAGACCTAACTCAAATTAGATCTGGACTAAGCCAAAGTTCTATATGGCTGAACCCTAGTATAACCATATGTAATCTAAATTCTAATATGGTTTAGCCTAGAAATGGACCATGTCGGTTTGGTTTAGAAAATCTAGGATTAAGAAGGGCTCAAGATTTGTCTAATTTGAATTGATTTAGTGCGCCTTTTTTAGTAAATTTTACGGTTTTCTTTCCAAAATACATTCCAAATGATGCCAACTTGTAAAATGATCTAGTACTTCCAAATTGGTTCAAGACATAAAATTTGACTGTGTATAATTTTTATAGTTTTTGTGTTGTGCATTTGATTGATGGTGAATTCATATTTGATGAGTTAGTCAAAATGGAGATACTTGATTTGTGGTTTATGTATAGTTAGCTTACATCTTTGATTATTATTATTTTTTTCTTTTCTTTGACTAACCCTTGAGGTATTATGGCTTTGTGGGAATATACTTAAAGTACATACCTCTAACCCCAACTCCTTTTATTAAATATTGTCTATTAGAAAAACATGTAAGTAGAAAGTTTGATGATTAGATAAATTAAAAGCTCATTTATAAACAAAATTACGCACACACACTAGTTAGCTAGGATAACTCACTCCACATGCATAACATGTTTTAGTAAATGAAATTCACCTTGACACACACTACACGTAAAAATTAGACCCTAGAGTTGAAACGGTTTAAGTAGGTAACCACATATGTGGATGGACCGGGGTGCCTAACACTTTCCCCGGTTCATAACCGAACCACTTGCCCGAACCTCTAAGTCGACCAGTTTGAAATGGAGTCAAACATCTCAAAAGAATTTTAAAATAAAATTATTTTGTTTTCCAAACATAGATGTCTAGTCACATCTTTAAAAGGGCTGGTGGCGACTCCTTGTCATTGTGGTCTAAGCCCATAATGAGTGGACCCATTTTCTAAGAGGCTCACCCATCGTGCAAAAACCAAGGCCCACAGTGTTGGCTTGATGTGCTGTTATCTTGTTATGGACCTTTAGTTGACTTCTTTTTGTATGTTGGTCCTTGTTGATGTACCTTCCCTACTTATCTAGTGAATTCCATGTTTAGTTTTATGATAGCATGTTCTTTCTCCATATATGCTTCATATTTATTGCTTATCATATGTTTGTGCTCTATGTTTACTATTATATCCATTGCCATTTTCATGCCAAAAAGGGAGAGAAATATTTAATGATATCATTAAGGGGGAGCTCATAGATTTTGTATTTGATATATTATTTTGATATATTTTGCATCTTGCCTCTTATATATCATTAAGGGGGAGCTCATTCATCTGTTGTGTTATATCAGTTGCCACTAGCATACAATTGAATATTCTTGCCACACATGTTACACTTGAATGGGTTCAAGATTGGTGATGCAGGTTAATAGGGAATTGTCAAGCTCCTAGTCTAACAAAAAGGGGGCGCTAGAGTACTTCTTGAGAACGTTATTTTACTGTCTCATGTTGTAACTTATCTATACATCAATTAGGATATCTTGTACTTAGGGTTTTATCATGAAATTGTCAAAGGGGGCGATTTCTCAATTTCATTGCTAGATTTGATGTATAGGCTTATTTGTCAAATGTATCTTTAAGTGTATATCCAAGAGAGTTAGTAGAAGATCTTCTCCAAGTCCAAGAAGTCCTCAAGTGCATCAAGATCTCATCATGCCAGGCAAGGTTCTCAAAGTGAAGCCAATGAGCCATCATCACATCAGTGTCAAGCTTGTCGGATTCATCGGCCTTGGTAGGCTCAAAAGGTTTTTGAGTGTGGTTGCCCGAATACCCAAAGACCTTGGTATAACCCCTATAACAAACTAGAAGACCTAATGAAGTTGAAAACTTAAGTGGTCAAGCAAAGGAAAATGAAAGAAGGGCCTCAAATGCCTAAGGAAAAAATTAGGGGAGCTTGAGCCCTCGTGAGACCTCGCAAGTGTATAACTCGAGCGTACGCGTGGTCTCGCGAGCGCTCAGCCTGAGAAAACAGAAACAAGGGGTTTCTGCCTTAGGGCTTTGAGTGCTTGAGACCAAAGGAAAGCGCTAAGAGAGAGGTACCTCGAGCGCTAGGGGTAGGTGCCAACGACTTTATTTTTTACCATTATGATTCGTTGGTCCTTTAAAGATCTTGTTTTGACATCTATAAAGCTCTCACTACTCTTAGTGAACAAACACACCTTTGGATATTCTTGAGCTTGTTGAGTTATTCTACTTTCAAAAACCACAAACCATTGAAAGGGAAATCTTGAGAAAATAGAAAAATATAATTAAGAGGAAGGTGAGAACGTGTAAGTGTTTACCTGAGTGTGAATCCCCATACCTAAACCTTGAGTGAGGCTCTTGATCCTTTAAGAAGACTTAGAGAGCTTGCTTTCAATAATCTTGAGCTCTCACATCTGGTGCTAACCCTATAGTCACAATTGCCTTTAAAGAGACACCTGGTGTGGAACACTCGCCGGAGAGACCAGGTGCATTGCAACAACTCCATCAGAGACATTGGAGGGAGTACATGCTCATCAGAGCATGAGTGGTAAGTTTGGTTGATTGCTTTGCAATAGTTGTGACAACTATTAATAAAAATCAATACACCCCACTATGGGTATTGGAGAGTGGACGTAGGCCATCGTGCTAAACCACTATAAATCTTGATTTATGTGATTGCATGTTATTGGAGTGTTTATTTTTCTCACATTTACTTCACACTGTGACACAAGCACCAGATCGCCCACTTAAGATGCCATTGACATGTTAATTCTAATTGTATGAGCATAAAGTCTTCTATTATTATCATTGCCATCATTACAAAGTGTTAAAAACAATTGAATTGGTTTGACAAAAGGAAATTAAAAATTAATAATATCTTATTCAACCCCCCAAGATAAACCAACATAGAATTGTAGAGTGTCATTTCAAAGGTTTGAAGTGACCCAACCAATTCTTTAACAAAGATAGTGTCTATATCCTTGCTTTTCTCAAGCCTCTTCGAAAGGGACCTAAGTATCTTCCTCACTACCACATCCAGTTTTAGCATATCTCCAAGATCAGTCTTGAAATTCATAATATCATGGACCCTAGTATAGAAGTTATTGTGTTAGTGTATATAATGTCAATCCCATAGACAAACCATATGTATGGTCTAAGTCATGTAAGTGTCCTATGTGCTCGCAAGTTCAAGAAAAGAAGATAAGGTGGACCAAAGACTTGAAGGAAGACCAGTAACCGTCTTGGACTTGTCTATTCCACAAAAGGTATAAAGAATGCATTTCATATAATTCACAGACCAAATTGTGGACTTAATCATGGTGGAAAAACTCACAACTGACCCAAGGCAAAATAGCCCAAGAGAAGTCCCTGCATAGGCCCTAGTAAAGTGCAGCAGATAAGGCCATGATCAATCACAGATCTCGTGATCGATCATGACCTTGGTTTGGGTCTCAGTATGAGGGACCCGAGCATGGTGCCCCTTCAGGCGTGATCGATCACCACAAGGATCATGCCCTGGGCCCAAGTCCCATGACCGATCACGAATCTCATGATTGATCTCTAGATGATTATGCCTGGAACCATATTTGTGATCGATCACGAGATTGGTGATTGATCAGGGGGCCAATTTTGGTAGACTTACAAATTTTATTCCCCCCATGTGATTTTTTGAAATATGAACCCCATTTTTTGAAAATCAAAGGCTCTAAAGAGTTTCCCATTTTCAAAGGTTTCAATCCAAAAGTTGTGGGTGCTCTTCACCTTTATAAAAAGATAATGTTTTCCTTTAGGACAAACACTTCAAGTAAGCTAAAGAGTGTTAGAACCCTTGCTTAATTGAGAATTTCCTCCCTTGAGAAAACAATCTCTCTCTTATTGTTTTGAGCCAAAATAACTAGCATCTACTCCAAAGATCACTCTCTTACTCTCTCCTTTACAACACCAAGCTTTTACTATTGAGGAGAACTATTAGTAGGCTCTTCCTAAGAGAAAACCCCTACTTGGCTAAGCTTAAGGAGCACTAGAGCCAAGGCTTGAAGGTTGTAGGTGAACTAAGGCATACAACCTCAACAAGGAGCACTCCCACTTTGGTAAAGTAGCAACATCAACCATCTTATGGTAATATTTACTTACTTTTGCATTCATACTCATTATTATCTTTCTTTGCTTCCGTTGGAGACACCAGAAGCTTGATCACACTCGTCAAAGACACCAAGTGTTTTGAATAGCTTGCCAAGGGTAAGTAGTGTAGGTTTTGTATATTTTTTACCTAGATTGTATTATGCAATCTAAATGAAATATACCTAAGCTCGGAGGTAAACTTTAGAAAAGTGGACGTAGGCTATCATAGCGAACCACTATAAATCTCTTGTTATGGATTGATTGTGTGATTGTTTATTTCTTTATTTTTATGCTTATTGCTACACTTGCACATCACTATTTGATAAAATACTTGAACAGACTCTTTGTAGCACACACACACTTCAGCTAATTTTAAGAAGATTAAAATCGAATTAATCAATTCTAACACTTAAGAAAAAGGTAAAATATTTTTATATCCTATTCAACCACCCTCTAGGATAAATCTACTAGGTATTACATAATGAATTTCTCATATTCTTCCATTCTAAGTTTTTTAACTTGGTATTTAACATTTGAATTTTAGCTTTCTTTACCACACTAGTTCCCTTATGGGTTACCTCTAAGAGGTTCCATGCTTCTTAAGTAGACGTGAAGGTACCAATGCATCTAAATTCATCACTACTAATAGCACAAAATAAAGCATTCAATGACTTGTAGTTAGCTATATGGGCATTCTTCTCATTTTGATCCTAATCCTTTTTTGGTGTGGTAGGTCTCTTCCAACCTTGTTGGATTGATATCTAATGGTCATGGATAAATCTATGACTTGAAGAAATGTGCTCATGCGTATTTTCCAATAAGGATAGTTTATCCCATTGATGAATGGGGGTTTAGTGTTAGAGTATGACTCTTCCAAATTGGCCATTTAGTTTCCTCTAGGTGTTTGAATCTTTTCACTCTAGTGTTTAGACTATATAAGAGCACCATTGCTATGATACCAATTGAAAGTCCAGTTTTAATCCTAGAGGGGGTGAATAGGATATATTTAAAGTTCTTTTATTTCACCCTACGTTAATTTTTTAGTAAAGATGTTCAACAAATGCTTTAATGAGTTGGGTGCAATTGCACTGAATTTTAGATTAATCCTTTAATGGTTTAAAGTGCATTGATATGGCAATGCTCAATTTTATATCTTAATTGATTAAGATTAAAAGTAATTGATAATTTATGATTTCCTACACAAATATTGCTAAGAGTGACATGCCATGTAAAGTAAAGAGACAATTTCACACTAAAGCATTCAACCACAAGAGATAAGATCTATAGTGGTTCAGCACTAAGGCCTACATCCGCTGTTAAAGTTTAACACTGAGCTACATGATTTTATTAAGATTGATTCAATACAATCAAGGGAAAATTAATAAAACCTAGTCTACTTGCAATACTAGTGATTACACCAATCACTTGCAAGCTTTTCACACTTGGTGTCTTCAACGAGTGTAATCTACACTTTCGGTGACTCTAGTGGAACTGCTACGGTCTTTAGATTGAACATAAAGTGGTTTCAATACAAGTTATCTCTTGAAGGTTGATGTATTGGTTTCAATGCCAAGTGGGGATGCTCCTTTGTGAGATAGTGTGCCTTTGAGTTCCACAATGCTTCCAAGAGAGGCTTCTTCACTTCTTAGAGCTTCAAATTAGGGTTTACACAAGTATAAACCCTCTACTTCTTCCCTCTTTAATGATTCTCAAGTAATAGAAGAAGGTGAAGATGATCAATAGCCTTTTGGTGGTTGATTTTCAATAAATGACCCCACAAGAAAAGCTATAGAGGATGAAAATAGGTGAGATCCCTTGATTTGGAATCTCCCTTAATGGTCAAAGAATCTCTATCGTTCATTTTTTTAAACTTTGCGACTTGGATTGATCCGACCATAATGGATTGATACACACAGATCAATCCTCCATATGCTGGATCGATCTAATAGTTCTCTTTCCTACTGAAAAACCACAGACATGGGAACTAAAGAACCCTTAGATCGATCCATACCCCATGTTGGATCGATCCGCCTCCTCACAAATGGCTCCGCTAAGTATCGGATCGACCCGCTAAGTGGGGATGGATCCGATACCCCTTGAATCGATCCTCCTGCTATGTTTTCTATTGTATTGGTCCTCAGTGACTATCCAGGGTCTATTGGATTCATAGTTATGGCACGAGAAGGTCCAATATAGCTTAATAAGGGTCTTAGGGGCTCTTTAACTATTTCTAACCTCTTTTCACCTTGAGTTTATCTTTTATGAACATGGAGAGGCTCGAATCTTCCGGGTTGGAGCTTGGGATCTTAAGTTCTTCTTCCTTGAGGTCTTCTTGGTCTTGAAAGATATTATTCACTCAATTTGACTCAAGAACCAATCCTACAATCTATCATGACCCAATGTTTACAATATGCTCATGCCATAACCTAATCTACCACTCCATGTATTTTCCAATCTTATGGAATTGACAATTTACATTTACATGGTCCATCCGATTAGCAATTCATTTATTGGATGACTTATTTCAGTAAATAAATCTCTATAGGAAGGGATAAAGGCACATCATCTATGATGAGACACTATGCTTCATAGATTGCTCATAGCATATAACAGTGTGACCATGCCCTTGTTGCTAATTATGGATTGGTCCAACATTTTTTCATGATCAGGTTTGATGATCAAGGATGTTCTTTTCCCTTTTTTTTTTTTTTTAGGTAAAGACCAAGAGTGTCAGATAGGAAAGAAAAGACATAGGTCAATAACAAGTGCACTGAGGTTACATGCTTTTTTTTTTTTTCTTTTTTGTTTTTTGGTAAGAGTTGCTTTCTTTTTTGGAAAGGCATAAGTGGGTTGGCTCAACAAATTTATTGGATGACCTGATTCAATAAATGAGCTTAATTTACCAAAAAGTAAAAATAAAATAAATAAGCCTACTTATCCCTACACAAAGCCAAACAGATGTTCTATGATTAAAAAATATTTGCGTGTAATACCTTGTAGTGCATTAGAAGGGTAAACATGTAAATAACTATATATGGGTAAAATTTTCTTTAAACATTTCAAAAATTCCATTGTAGTGTTTTGGATCCAATAAAATAAATTAGAAGTAAACAAAGATAAGTTATAAACTTGATAAACTATAAAATTGTCCCAAACAATGTATTTGGGGTAACTTTATAGGTAAACATGTATCAATCCAATATGAATTAGCTTACAAACTATATATGGTTGACAAATTCTAGGAATCTACTTTCCAATGCATTAAATGGTTTGCAAATCAGAGTTTCCTAGAGGAAGTTATGATCATTTTTGCAAAAGGTGTCCAAACTGTAAAAATTTGTAAAATTTCCTGACTTAATGACAGGTCATCGTGAAATTTTATAGATTTGTACAATTTAGTCAATGACCGATCATAGACCTATATTGATCATCATGGACCCATGACCAATCATGGAGTAAAAGGACCCAATTCAGCCAATAAAGTTTTCTACCTGACCGATCATAAAGATCCCATGACCGGTCATGACCTGAAAAACACTGAAAAATTCAGAAAATATATATTTTTTTTGTAATTTTTTTGCCCAATGATGTGTTGAATATGTGAGAAAGACTCTAAAAACTTATGAGGACCTCAAATGATGAAATATATACTAAAAACACACCTCATTTGAATTCTAAACAAAAGAAAAGAAGAAACGAGAGAATAAAGAGGAATTTGGGAGAAAGGAGGAAGGACTCCCAAATTGGTAAGTCTTAGCTCATCCATGATAGATTGATCAATATTTTATGAATTCCATTAATAATTCATGATTCTTATGGTGAATCATCATACATATTACAGAGATCTAAATTTTGGAGGTAATTGGAGGAGAATTCTAAAGAGAGAGGAGATCTAGAAGAAGAAAGTTTATCCATACCTAGACTGTAATATTGTACACCTTCCCTTTTCTTAATTTTGTTTCAAAATTTCTAAATCTAACATTTGTTATTGAAAATTCATTGTGAATTCATCATCTGTCTGAATCTATACAAGTTTTTTTTTTTTAATCTCATCTTCCATTATATTGATAGATTCATGAAGTTTTCTTGGATTTCGCATGTTTGAACATGTAATTGGCATGGATCTATAATTGTTTTGACATGAATCCATGTGAATCATATATTATGAACTGAAACATGAATGTTCTATGTGAATTTCATTTGAATCCTATAAGATTATGTGAAATCCTTTGATCTATAATAAAATTGAATACGAGAAAGTGACTATCATTAGATTTATATATGAATTGACCTTCGATTTCATATATGAACTATGATAAATGATCAGTTAATTGAATATTTCGATTTCTTTGAAATAAGTGAAGATCTTATGTATTAGAAAATCATTTGAACTATGAAAATCTGAATTCCTACAACTTGATTAAAAGAAATATGATCTAATTATGTGAATATTTAATCATTGAATATGAATTATGATCGAATTAATGATTAGAATATATAGAATCATCTCACGACTTGAGACTTATGATTATTGATTGGTTTATGATCAAGATCGAGCTAGAATTGCCCACATGGATCAAATCGAATGTGAATACTTTATTTTGATTCAATTTAAATATGACTAACATGATGAAATATGAATATTGTTTGAATAGTTATTGAATTAATTGAATAGTCACAAATCATACTCTATGTATTAAAAATTATTGAATTGTTATTGAATCTTAGCTTTCTTTCCACTTTTCTTTAGAGTTTCTTTATTATCCTACCATTACATTTTTATTATTGAATTGCTATTGAATCTTAGCTTTCTTTCCACTTTTCCTTAGAGTTTCTTTATTGTCCTACTGTTACATTTGATCCATCACATACGATTATTGTATCGAATCCTTTGAACCTCATTGAACTATTTGGGACCTACCCTTCAGTCGCTACAAGGGGTAATACAGGACCTTCCATTGAGTTGCTATAATAGAAAATTATTTGGGACCTGCCATTGGGTCACTATAATGATACACTATTTAAGACCTACCCTTGGGTCACTATAAGGGGTAATACGGGACCTTCCATTGGGTTACTAAAATGAAACATTATTTGAGACCTACCATTGGATCGCTATAATGGCAAGTTATAGAGAACTATGCCGATAATCTATATGGGACCTCTCATTGGGTCGCAACAATGAGGAATGACATTCGATTATTGTATTGATTTATCAAACTCCTTAGAATATTGTTTTAGGACCTTTCATTAGGTCGCAACATTAATGGAGATTGCATTGTTTATAATTTTTGATTCTTTGAAACCCTTTAAACAATATTTTGAACATTTGATTCATTGAACTCCTTTAAATAATGTTTTGAAACCTTCTATTGGGTCATAACAATGAAAATATTGTTCAATCTATTGAATCATCGAATCACCAAACATTGACTATTGAACCATTGAATCATTTGATCATCGACTATTGAATCATCGAATCATTTGAACATTGTTTTGGGCATTATCATTGAGGACAATATCATGGTAAAATATGAACTAACATTGAACTCATTGATACATCTGACATATGAACTAATTGACAACACGAGATATGAAATTATATAAAATGATCGAATATAGTTATTGAATCATTTATTAAAATTAAGTTTAACAAAAGAATGTGATATTTTTATGCTTATTGAATCATTGACTCTTTATTACTCTATGATTCATAGCTTTTGACTCTTATTTGTAATCATCATCCATGAATCAAAATGTTATCATTAACTTTATTGACTCTTTAAACTATTAGAAAATGAACTGCTTACAAGCTATACTTTGATATTGCATGTTATTTGTTTTAGACTTCTATTTGGTATAATTTACATGTATGTTTATTGAGTCTATCAAACTCACCCAAAATTGAAAACCATCACTAAATGAAGAAAAGTAAATTAGAGTGAGTTGATCGAAATGAAAGGAATGTAATAAGAAGAGTGCTCATGACAAAGATCTGATACTTGACAGGACATGATATATTTGAGAGAGTATAGTACTATTTTATAGATAATAAACTCATTTGATACTTTGAGTAAGATACATTTTAATAGATATTTTGATTGTATTGATCATGAAATTGAGATTTATCTTCCATTATATAGATATGAATATGAAAGGTAATATCAATTTATTTTCGCTGCACATATGAATGAAAGATTCATTTGATATGTATTATGAATGAATATGCTTCTACTACTAAATGAATCGTATCAATGATCAAACAAGGTCTAAATGAATAATAAGTCACATAAAAGAGAAAAGAAAAAGAAAATTTTATAGTAACACTATGAGTCTTTGAACATGTTATAGGCTTACATGTAGTGTGTTGGTGTTATATGCGTAAAAAAAAAGTGGTAAATTGAACAAGTAGATATCAAAAAACAGGCACCATATTAAAAAAAAAAAAACACCATGTATCAATATGTGGCACGTTTACAGAGGTTCACAAACACTTTTTGATCACAGGCAATCGTTCTCCTTTTTGTGAGCAAGTGTTATATTCTCAAATTTGGTTGTTCCCTGTACTTGCATTCACATTGGCTGGGGTGTATAGGGTTACAACCATTAAAACGGTTTTCAAATGAATAGTTACCCAAAATTAGCAGTGTATAGAGTTAAAACAGTAAAATAAAAGTGTTCAAATGAAAAGCTAGAACCTAAAAAAAGGCACCAAATTCGAAAAGCACGTCACATGTCAACCTGTGGTATGGGAACATGGACGAACGAAACAAATTTTGGGAACAAAACATTTTCTCCCAGCATCTTTAAATGAAAGAAAATTTTCTATTCCCAAATTTGTGTGTTCCTCATTATTACACCATAGTTTGACACATTATTTGCTTTTGAATTTTGTCTCTTTTTGGGTAGCTAGTATTTGATTTGAATCACTTTTTTTATGCTTTTAACCTATACATCCTGATGTGTCAGCCTGTGGTAAATGTTTTGTTCTTTAATGAAAAGAAAAATTAAAATGAACCATACTAAGGAGTGCATATGTTCTACTCCCAAATTGTATACTCTCCTGCTCTTAACACAAAGGTTGGGATATATAGGGTTAAAACCATAAAAATGGCTTTTAAAAAATGCATCACGTGTCAGCCTTTGATTATGAGAGAATGAGGAGTAGTTAAATTTGATAGTAGAACATTTTCTCCCTTAGACAATTTAGGAGTAGAAGATTTACTTCCTGTAAAAAAAATGGACTGAAGATGTCCTCTCTCTCTCTCTCCTAACATCATTTCTGTCTCTCTCTCTTGCATTGAAAATATAAAAATAAAATAAAATAAAAATTGAAAAGCCAAAGGATCTGCTATACCCAATTTGTCCATCTCTCTGTGTCCCCACACACAAAAGGTAAGGTGTATACACAGACCCTTTCTTAAAAAGAAAAATGAGCAAACAGATTATGCGGTTGTTAAGGCTGTCAAATGGGCTAGGATGGCCAGAAGCCTGGTTTTCTTGGCCTCGATTTTAAACGGGCTGGGCTAAGGCTTGTTCGGGTCATGATTCTAGGCCCGAAATAATTTTCGCTCCGCGTTCGGGCAGGCCTCAGCCCAGCCCGATATAAAGAGATTATTATATATAAATGATATAATATGTAATATATTATATAATATGTTATAAAAATACAGCTGTTTTCACTGTCTCTTTTTTGTTAGATTATTTCTGATCATTCTCCTTCTTTTATTAAATTGATGTGACCGTTTTTGTTTTCTTTCGATAGCATGTTGATAGGCGGATTTCCTGTAGCCGTTACATCGTTTGAATGGGAAGGAGTGTGACGACATGTACCTTTTTTTTTTTTTTTTTTGTTATTTATCACAGAACATATGAGTTCTGTGATAAATCCAAAAAAGATTGAGATCAACAAACACAAAAGTCAAAATTTAAGAAGATGCCCATCCACGAGCGTGATTTCGTAGGACAACTTAAAGTTGGCCTAAAGTAAGAATGACATTAGGGGCCAACACATCAGTGCCAAAAAAGTGATATAGGGATGCTTTTCAGTTTTTGACACTATGTGTTGGCCCCTAACATCATTCTTACTTTAGGTTAACTTTAAGATGTCCAATCAAATCAGACAACAAAGGAGCAAAACAATGATTACGCGGTTAAGCTTTACTTAAAGAGAATAAAAAAGAAAGAAAGAAAAAAAGATTACGCGTTTAGGTGAAAGCAACAATACAAGCTTTTGTTGTGGTAGAAAAGCACAACGGAAAAAAACACGGATCAGATTTTAGTATGTGATGCACAAAAACAAAATAAAAAAACAATAAAATAGCAAAGAACAATCACAAGAGATAATATTTAATATGGTTCAGAAAACCTGTCTACATTTATGAGCGAAGACGATCAATATCTTCAATAATATGGAAAATAAAAAAAAGTGCAAAACACACAACAGTTAATTCCCAAACCCAAAGGTGAAACCTTAAAACAAAAACCCAAAGAAGAACTCCCAACACCAAATACGTTCTTACCTCTCACCAAAGTCTCTCTCTTTCCACAGTCACTAAAATCTATAAAAAACTTTATATATTAAACATAAGCAAAACCCTAAACATTAATTGGATTAAAACCCAAAAACACCAAAAGTCCAAAAACGGATGTTTCCTTGGCCTTGCTTGTTGCACACAACTGAATGAAATCCAAACGACTCAACAAATCTCCACCTTGGTTTGAATTCCACCAAACCAAGAATTGAACGAAGTTTTTTGATCATTTTCTCCACTAAACCCCGAAAGGTACAAAATCAATTCTCTTTCAAACTGATAAAGTCCAAGTCACCATTGAAC
>JAOXJP010100669.1:0-14407 GCA_025762735.1 Platanus orientalis | reverse complement strand
TTGCCTTTTTATAAAAATGAATGGAAATATCGAGGTGTCCTTAGCTCTTGGGCTGATTACCAAAACAACCAAACAACACACAAAAAAAAAAAAAACATAAGAGAAGTAAAAGTGATAGAATCCTAGTTCTTCGACTGCCTTGTTATAAGCATGAATGGAAATATCGAGGTGTCCTTAGCTCTTGGGCTGATTACCAAAACAAACAAACAACAAAAAAAAAAAAAAACCATAAGAGAAGAAGTAAAAGTGATAGAATTCTAGTTCTATCAATAAAAGAAAATAAAGAAATAAATCAAAAAAGAGAAAAGTAGGGATCTTTTCGAGGGGATCAAACCTCTAAAGCTTAATTTCTTCATTTTTCAATTAGTCTGTAGATTTACAATAATATAATCATCTAGAAATAGAAAAGGAAATAACAAAAAAAGTGAAACAACTCACACGACAATCATAGCATTCCATAATAGACGCGTTCTATCGAAACATGAATGGCATAACAAGAAACAAAATAAAAAATGAAAGAGAGAGGAAAATTGGGAAGCGATCTATCATTCTCCCGTCCTTAAAATCAACATTGTCCTCAAGGTTGTCCAGCAATAAACTTCGGGAATTTCTCTTATAACGTCTGATAGGGCTCCCATGTGGCATCTTTGATGGGTAGATTTGTCCATTGAACAAGAACCTCAATCACTGCCTTATTATGCTGTTTCACAAATCTTCGATCTAAAATTCACATGACTGAATTTTTCACTTCCCTGTTAGATGATGCGTCAAGTAATTCACTTTGAGCAATAATCTGATTTTTCAATTTCTTTTTGAGGCATGAAATATGGAAGATTAGATGTATTTTTGACCCGATTGGAAGATCCAACCAATAAACAACAGCTCTTATTCTCCTCATAACCTTAAAAGGTCCATAAAAATGAGGAGTTAGTTTCATCGAAGCCCAAACACTAATGGAAATTTGCCGATAGGGCTATAGACGCAAAAAACCCCATTCACTAACTTGAAATTCTCACTCAATAAAATATTTGTTTGCTCGTTGTTTCATATGAGCTTGTGTCTCATGTAAGTTGTCTTTGAGGAGTAGAAGAACCTAATCTCTATCTCGAAAATCGCAATCAACTTGATGCACAAATGAGGAGCCATGTAAGTATGAAGTGATGAGAGAGGGAGCTCGTTCGTACACTACCTCAAATGGTGTTTTTTTGGTTGAGTGATAAATATTGTTATACCACTATTCTACCCATGGAAGCCAACGAACCCCTTCTTTTGATCGGTCTCCTGTATAGCATTGTAAATAATTCTCCAATCATCAGTTAACCACTTCAGTCTACCCATCAATTTAAGGATGATAAGCAGTGTTCATGTTTAGCTGAGTTCCTTATAAGTGAAAAAGCTTTTGTCAAAACTTATGTGTAAAGACGGGGTCTTTGTCACTAACAATAGAACTAGACATGATGTGTAATTTGAAGATGTTATCAATAAAGACCTAAGCAACAATGAATGTAGTATAGGGATGTGATAATGGGCAAAAGTGTGCATATTTAGTAAGAAATCCACAACTACAAAGATTGTGTTCTTCTCATGTGAGATTGGTAAGTCATCCATAAAATCCATAGAAATGTCTGTCCAAACTTGAGTTGGAATAGACAATGGCTGGAGTAGGTTTGGACTGGCTACTATATCACCCTTATTTCATTAGCACACATCACATTCTTCCATAAAGCACTTAATCTCTTTTTTCATTATGCACCAGTAAAATGCTCGTGAAATGTGTTTACATGTGTGAAGGAATCCAGAGTGACCAACAAATGGAGAAGATTGCAACTTCTGAAGTAATGCAAGTTTTCGAGCAGACTAGACAATTAATACAATCCATCCCTTATGTTTCAAGTCTATTCCATCCCATGTATAGTGCGGGGTGCTAGTAGGATCTAGTTGTAGCTTTTGAATAAGGCCTTGTGTTGTGGGATCATCCAACCACTCTTTCCTGATTCTTCCAAATCATTACATAGCAACCTAGATATAGCGGCTAATTGAGCCTATTCCGAAACACAAGACAAAGCATCTGCTAGCACATTATCAACCCCCTTTTTATAGATAATCCCATAGTCATAACCCAACAACTTGGAGACCCATTTTTGTTGTTCCATAGAAGAAATCCGTTGCTCCAGTATGCACTTCAAACTTTTGTGATCAGTCTAATTTGAAAATGACAACCAATGAGATATGGTCTCCACTTTTGAACTACATGAACTATAACCATCATCTCCTTGTCATATACAAACCACTATTGGTGCAAGGGTGACAATGCCTTGTTAGTGAAGGCCAAAGGACGACCTTCCTGCATCAGCACTCCTCCAATTCCTAATCCAAAAGAATCACATTCTAGCACGAATACCCTGTTGAAGTTAGGTAATGCAAGTATAGGAGTAGTTGACATTGCTTTCTTTAACATTCAAAATGCTTCTTCAGCTTTCACCCCCCATTTAAATGCATTTTTTCATAGGAAAGTTGTTAATGGAGCATTGATTTTTTCATAGCCTTTCACAAACTTGCGATAATATCTAGTCAATCCAAGAAAACCTCCCAGTGCCTTAATTGTTTTAGGTGTAGGTCATTCATCCATAACCTTGATCTTTGAGGGATCTATTGTCACTCCCTCCTTGGAGATAATATGGCCTAGATACTCTACTTCAGATTTTTCGAAGTTGCATTTTGATTTCTGACAAACAAAAATGCTCTCACAAGAGGGTAAGAATTACATGAAGATGTAAATGATCTTCTAGTGATGAACTGAATATAAAGATATTATCAAAAAATACCATAACAAACTTACAAAGATGAAGACGAAAAATGTCTTTCATCAGGCTCTAAAATGTTGACATGGTATTTGTTAGTCTGAAGGGCATCACCAAGAATTCATAGTGTCCATCATGGGTCCGGAACACAATCTTTTTTGATATCCTCTTCGTGAATACAAATCTGGTGATATCCTAAGCGAAGATCCAACTTAGAGAAAAAATGGGTACCTCTGAACTCATCAAGTAATTCATCCACAACTGAAATAGGATATTTGTCTTTGACAGTGATCTGATTCATAGGTTGATAATCAACGAACATGCGCCATATTCCATCCTTCTTCTGAACAAGGAGCACTAAGGATGAGTGTGGGATAACACTAGACCAAATAATTCCTGCTTTAAGCATCTCCTTAGTCATCTTTTTAATCTCAGTCTTTTGGATATATGGATATCGATAAGGTCGAACATTTGTAGGGCGGCTACCTAGAAGCAAAGGAATGTGGTGATCATGGGATCGTCGTAGTGGTAATCCCTTAGGCTCCTCCAAAACATTAGAGAACTCTGATGAAAATAGTTTCAGGATGTCTAGCTCTGCATGAGAAGACCATGAACTCTCCAGTCATCTTAATTGCATAAGAAAAATACCACATCCCTTCTGAAGAATCTGCCTCATTTTGTGGTTACTGACAATCGTTACACTACCACATTTTCCTTTGAAAGTCATCTTCTTCCCATTCAATGAAAACTGCATAACAAGTGGTGAAAATTTCCAAGTCATATCTCCCAAAGTATACATCCATTGAGTCCCCCCAACACCAAATCACACCCGTTCAATGGTAATAAAAATAAATCAGTGAAAAACTCTTGATTTTGCACAGAAATCTTCACATTGAATATTTTTCGGCACTAGTTAAGGATTTACCATCTGCTGCTTTAACATGAAATTTGTTGGATTGCTTAACAGGACAAGAGAGTTTCTTGGCAATTTTGACATCTAAAAAATTATTAGTACTACCTGAGTCAATTAAAATTGTCAAAGGTTGATTTTTAATATATCATCGGACTCTCATAGTTTATGGGGTGAAATAACCAACTAAAGCATGCACATAAATAGTCACAGCATCATCGTTACCTTCCTGGTTGATTTCCTTTTAATTTGATTCATCGTTGTTTTCATCCTCTTCATTAGGGTCGCTTGCAGGTCCAATCGTCAAAAGTCGCTTATGCTTGCAATGATGACCTTTTTGCCACTTTTCATCACAATGCCAACATAGGCCTCTTGTTTTTCACTCCTTGAGTTCTTCTTATGTTAGTCACTTTACAGGTGTATTACAACTGCTATTAGCATTCACTGGAATTTCTCAAGACAATTCGAAGTTGCAACTATTTGAGCCCTCGTACATTCGTCAGCTATCTTCGTTAAGTTTTTCCTCTTATAATTGAGCATAAGAAATAGTCACCAACATAATGCAAGGTTTGACATTTTGACTTCTCGTTTAATGTCTGGACGAAGTCCTGCTACAAACATCCCCACCAATTGAGGTTCTAACCAATCTTGAGCCCGATTAGATAGCCATTTAAAACGGTCTTGATACTCTAACACAGTCATTATTTGTCGTATTTTTGCTAACTCACCATGCACATATTCATACCCCAAAATGCCAAACCTCACCATCAAAGCCTCCACAAATTCTCTCCAAGTTAACACTTCGTGTGAACTTGCCTCAAACCAATCGTACCATTAAATAGCATCACCCTTAAGATTTATTGAGACGATTGCGACCCTATGGTCTTCCACAATTTGATCATACCAAAAATATCGTTCTGCTCTGGACACTTAGCCAATTGGATCCATACAATCCCATCGTGGAAACTCTATTTTTATGCCAGAAAAATCTAATCTTTGTTAGTATATTCTCCCCAATTAATGTAGCGATTGTGGGAATTTGTGGTATCTTCTTCGATCCACTCCGATGTTGGTTGCCTTTACACAAGCAATTGCCCAAGCATGGATTTTATAGATTTTATGTTTTCTTCCATAGCCCCCAGCCTTGCTTCTATGGTCATGGCTTAGTTGTCTGTTGACGTCATGTCTTGCTTTCCCATAGATGTAAAATAAGCTCTAAGATTAATATTGCCACTCCTTTTCTTCTAAAATCGTGTGAGTGGCATTCACTAGGAATACTGCTCTGATACTAAGATAATAGAAACTTAGTTCTATCAATAAAATAAAATAAAGAAATAAATCAGAAAAGAGAGAAGTAGGGATCTCTTCGAGGGGATCAAGCCTCCAAAGCCTTAAAGACAAATATTATTTCTTCATTTTTCAATTAATCTGTAGACTTACAATAAAATATCCATCTAGCAATTGAAAATGAAATAACAAAAAGAGTAAAACAACTCACACGACAATCATAGTGTCCCATAATAGACGCGTTCTACCTAAATAGGAATGGTATAACGGGAAACAAAATAGAAAAGGAAAGTCGAAGAGGGAAATTGGGAAGCGATCATATCAAAATGGGGAGTCCATCCAATCGGGTTGAGTGGGCTAAGGTCATATATCATATAAGATGATAACGCATGACATTTTGTTGTAGGAGAGAGGGAAAGCTTTGTTGTCGTTGTAGTCACTGCACATTCTTCATTCACCAAAACCCTTTTCCCCTGGTTCCTCTTCCAACAAAACCCTAGTTTATATGTATATAGATGTTGTTGTTTGGGCTGGAACAGGGCTTGGCTAAGGCTTGTCCAAGCTCGGCCCAAATATTACTTCAGGCCTAATGTCTTATCCCGAGCTTAGCCCAGCCTGAACTCACACTTGCTCAGCCCATTAAATTTTGGGCTAAAAAATAAGGTTTGGGCCAGTCCGGCCCAATTGACAACCTTATGAAGTAAAAAGCACATATGCAGGTAAGCATACTCTATCAATAAACAAAGACAAAAGTATGAATAACTCACAAAATGATAAAAACAAAACAAAACAAAAAAAAAACATGGTTTTCGTTCATATAGTAGGCTGAAACAGCTTGAGCTGATCAGGTAAAAAAAAAAAAAGAAACAAAAAGGTGATCACTTTTATGTTCCGTGACCAATGGTGTGGCATGCACATAGACCAACACATAATATGTTTTTGAAATGGAAACAAAATAATATGTTTTTGAAATGGAAACAAAATTTCTGTGACCACACCATGGGCTGACACATGGTATGTATGAGGTTAAAAGTGTCAAAAAATGTACATGTCAAAACTTCGGTGTCCAAAAAAGAGGAACCAAATTCAAAATGCATCACATGTCAATCTGGGGTGCAATGTCATACATGGTCACATCATTTTCAGTCACAAAAGATTTGCTTGAACAAAAACACACACACACACCCAAACACAAAAAACAAAAGGGTCATTTGTTTGTCCTATGACCAAAATGAATGTGACTAGTGGTGTGACATGTACATATATTGGAACATGATATGTTTTTTAATGTGGTGCCTTTTTTGTAGGGTTGTCAATTATCCGTGTTTGATCCTTATTCAATATGCTAATATTTGATTCGAATGCATCTACATTCTATTCGATTATTCAACTAATATATATATATATATTAGGACATGTTATGTAGATTACAACATATGAATACAATAACCTTAACTCATTTCTCATCTCCCATTCCCAATTTGAATGAAAGAAAGGTCTTAGTACCCAGTTCCCCATTCTCTCATTGATCTATTAATCATCTTTGATCTTTTTAATTCATAGGTCCTTATTGTTTTTGTAAATATCCATAAAATATTCGGATTTCATCTGATACTCAATTAAATGAAAAAATTAAAATACAGATATGCTTATATCTTATTCGTATCCAATCGTTGACAGGCCTATTTTTTTGGGATTTTTTTTTTTTTTTTTTTTTGAACTGAGTACTTTTTGTTACGCTTTCAAGTCCCCATGTACCACGTGCCAGCTCTTGGTGTGATCACACCAATTTTGGTCACAGAACATTTTTCTTATGGCATTATTGTCAAGAAGTAGTTGCAACTTGCAAGTCATCTGAGCCAGCAGGTCAACACCTATTAACAAGGCAGCCAATATTTCTTTAAATCACGACTGCTGTAGACAAACTTCTATATACTTACACTTCCCAGTTCCCACTAATTAACTCTAACCATGTCAATGGCAATGAAATTTTCTCCTCGAGAATTAGAACTAATTCAGCAAAACAGCCAAACTAGACTACCTTCTTCAACAGCCCTAATCCAAGCCATAATTTATTGTTATTATTATTATTCAAGCAAGCAATAGTAAGGATATCCCAACTGCTAAGTGTATTTATTTTAATACACTTATGATGCTTTTTCTCACCTCATGATTGGAGCAACAAGGCAAACAGATCAAATTAATTTATATCCAAATCCAATCCGTACTCAATCCACTTAAGGTGAATCAAATTTAAGTGGACCCGGTTCAATTAAACATATGGTCCATTTAAGATGTATCCAATTATAATTAGATCAAACACAAATCTATATTGATCCGCTTTGGCTAAATGTCTGAATTGCTGATAAATAAGTGGATATGAATTTTCAATTAATCTTAGCAGACCAAATATGGATTTAGGTAGATCCACTTTGTATTTAGTTCGTTTACAGACGTAGATATCCTTATCGTTTAAACCACAAAGGATGCTAGCTCATTTCTTAAACCCCCACATGGAGCAAAGTAACAAGTTATGTAAATAGCCCTAAACTGTGAAATGCAAACAAAACAATTTATAAACGGGATGTACCATCCAATGGATCCAACACTGACCAAAAGAGACAATAAATCAATCCAATTTAATGGTCATAAGTTTAGTATTCGGTTTGATGTACATGAATTGCAATTCATCATTTTTTTCGAATCTAAAGGAAAAAAGTTGCTTAATTTGGCTAACTGATTCATGATTTGTGGGTATTTTAGGATTTTGATAGCTACAGTATTAAACATTATCTACTCTACTGCATCCCTTTGAACAGACATAAAAGGAAAAAAAGAAAGATTAATAACCTTTTTTATTATTTGGAAATATCTGATGAAGAATCCAAACACTGAGAAGATCAGTTCTTTTTTATGTTTTTTCGAAAACTTAAACATATCTTAAGACGGGACAAAGCCCATAAGCGAAGTAATATCAGCAGCCAAAGAGTCCTCTAACCAAACACGTGGGAGTAGAAGACCAATGGGTCAAGGTATGAAAGGAAATGTCATGAGTAGCCACAGTATGGGCAAACTTATTGGCCTCCCTAGGCACCAATGAAAATCTAATAGTATCGAACTTAGAAACTAAAAGCTTACAATCCATAACAAGACCTTTGGCAGGCTAAAGAAAGAAACAAATGTCATTGCTAAAGAAGATCAACTCCTTACCATCCCCTTTGAGAACAACCTTCTTGAGACCCAACTCAAGGGCTTTTAACAGGCCTAACCGAGCCGACATACACTCTACATGATCCAACACTATTGACCTATAAGAGATATTAAACTTTGGAATCCTCTAAAGCAAAGAATAGTCACTAATAAAATATTTTTTTATTTTACACTACTTTATCTCCTCCATATTTATAAGCAGACCTTGAAATCGAAAAAGACTCTAAACTAAAGAAAAACTCTAAAAATATATAAATCTAGTTATATTAAAATATCCTATCATTATTTTGGTTGTAACTTTTTCAAATCATCTCAAATATACATAATCTTAGACTTGTTAGAAAAGTATCTCAATAACTTTTTAAATGATCTAATCATAGTAAACGTGTAAGTTTTGACCAACCAAAACAAAATCGAAAGAAAAGTAATTGAAATTGATTTATTACTTTTCTAAAATCTTTTATTCTAGAAAATAACTTAATTCCTTAGATCAACTAACAAAACTAAAATCTAAAACCAAATAAAATAACCCAAATTAACAATTGTAACCAAATAAAAACAAACTTAAAATAATCAAAATATGCCCAGAACTTGAATACATGTTTGTTAGCATCTCGATCACCTAAGTAGTATAAGTCAATGCACATGTTACCATGCATAGGTGTAACCCGAATACCCATCTCTCGCTCTCTCTCTCTCTCTCTCTCTCTCTCTCTCTCTCTCTCTCTCTCTCTCTCTAATTAAATAAGTTGGAGTGTTGTTGCCACAATGCCACTACCTTATTGGAAGTCAAATGATGATTTGTTTATAAAAGTATGGACAACCATTGGACGGATACTGACATATACACAACTCGCATTAGTAGAGTTGATAAAAAGGTTCCTCTCTTTACGCCACTCAAATCCATAATATATATCTCCCTCTACGCTGACCCCATCTAATAATAACATATATCAAGCACCACACTCAGAGAAAGCAAAGTTTCTACCATAATCAACCTCATTAATTTATGATTTCGTCCAGCTAAGTTTCCTTTTCCCGTAATGTGCCGTGGCGTCTCAGCTACTCCTATTTCAACCCAAAATATATATGTACATACCACTTAGAAATATTAATCACATCCTATATAGTAAATTAGAATTTCCAATCAACGCATAAGCTTCGTATCATGAAATGATCTTAAAAACTAGCCTTCTTCAATTCATATACGTACACATACATTTGATTCAAAGTGTTGGGTTATGGATCTGATTTGAGTAAGGGTCTCTCCAAGTTACTGGCCAAAAGAAAAATAAAAAAGAATGGGATACTATACGTACACACATGTATTCATGATTTCAACAACATGAATATAACAGCCCATCACTCAGAAACCTTCAATGGTGCAATGGGTTCGGACCAGTTGGGACCAAGCGCTTTTCGAATCCGTATCGTGGATCGATCTCACTTCCGGCCGGCTCCGGCTGCACCACAACGTATGGGTGGCGTCTCTGGAATGGAGTGAAATCGAATTCACTTGCTAACACTTTCCTGTTTGTTGAAGTGTGATGAGAGAGGAATAGGTGGTCAGTGTTCTTGAACTTGATCAATCCATGAATCAGCAACAAGAGGATGGAGAGCCAAATAATGATTTCTGATAAATGTGAAATCTTCAAAGTCATGGTGGAGGAGGAGAAGGATGGCAAAAGGAAGCATGGAGAAATGAAATGTGGGAAGGAAGGAGAGAGAGGGAGACTTTAGTAGATGGAGAGTTTTGGAAGGTTGACAGCTTGAATCTGGTAGACCAACATAAGAAATGAGAGAGAGGGTTGAAATGGGTTGTGATTGCTTCCATATGACTCCCTTTTTATGGGTAATTTAATGTGTGTAATTAGGTCCAGATGATGCGGAGAGGGGGAGCAGAGGGGGTCGACCCTTTTCCAATGAAACTTCCTTTGCGTTTAAGGAACAATAAATGATTCATTAAAATCGTTTGTCAAACCCTCCTTTGAATTAGATACGTTTGATGTTTTTAATCATGAACCTTCTCAAATCCAAATTTTCTAGATATATACATATCTGGCACTAGCTTGTTCAAAGGGGAAAAAAAGAAAATCCGTTTTCTTTGGCGGTGTGTAAGGTCCTGGTCGGGCAGACCACAAAGTCGGTGTAGCAGTCCACCATTAGAGCGGGTTGAATGAAAGTTATCCAAGCAAGCTTATACTAAAGTTGACTCATTGAGGTTGCTTATCCATAGAAATCCACCCTATTGTCGGGCATTAAATATGCAATGGAAGATGGAAAACTTATTCCAATATTTCTTTATGGATTCTTCTTGCCTTCCAAGGTCCAATTGTCATGTCCCACACTTAGCCTCCTTTGTACTAGTAGCAATGAGATGGACCTAATCCTTGCCTTCAAATGAATATTAACCTCAACCCAACTCAGTGCCTAATAAGATTGGTGGTCTAAGACCAGACTGGGACTATAAGGGGGCCAGGTTAGGTCCATTCAAGATTAGGCCCAAGCATGGTCCAAAGTTGGCCAGAGTGGAGGCTAGGCTACTAGGGGTTCCAATCTCCTTGGCAGCAATCCTGCAGTGGGTCCTGTGCTATTTTAGTGCAACAGTGCAGCAGACCCGTGTGAACCCTATGAGAAAATGAGAGAGAGAGAGAGAGAGAGAGAGAATTACCTACTAAACCTGCATAATCACATTGGTTGCTTGCCATAAAGTCAAAACGAGAGCCAATGCCAACTAAAATGCGGTTCTTAGCCAAATGATCAGCTGCAGCAAACGTTGCTGTAACTTTTAAGTAGCATGACCAAAAAGAACACAAAAAAAACCCCATGTTAAAAGACAAAACAACCCATGTTAAAAGATAAAATACCCTCTTTTTTTTTTTTTTTGCTGTGCTACTTAAAAGCTACAGAAAATTTGCTGCAGCTGATCATTAAAGGGCCTGAGAGGGCTCATGGTTTCAATTCCATCAAGTGTTGGATCTGGGTTTTGGCTGCCCTAGAGGCCTGGGTCAAATTTACAACCACTAATGAATTTACTCATTTGGGCCGGCCTTTTAAGGCCCTAATCAAATTATATGATCAAGACTGAGTACCCAGTACCTAATCTTCTGCAAACTTTGGGCCTTCATAGTTTTAGCTCATGATTGACTAGTGTCATCTTAACAACAGTACTTGGGTATATATACACGGGTGGCATTAAAGGTGGTTATTTAATGCACAGGAAAAAGTACTGAGTGCCATTTTTCTCCAGTTTGAATTTGTTTGTGTCATTAGCCAGAAAAAAAAAATTGCGATTGTGTCAGCCATCTACATCAGTAAAACTTGGAGGTTTGCATGGAACCGTGCAATCCCAAACCTGCTCTAGCCCAGCCTAAAAATTGGCCCGGAATAGGGCACCCCAAGCTTAGGCCCAAGGGAGGCCTGAGCCCGTGCTTAGGCCTGGTCACTAGTTTGGGCCATGCTCGGGCTAAGCTTGGCCTAGCCTGAGGGCTGATCTGAAGGAAACTAAATCTAAGGATTAGAATTGTTAGAACTTAACCCTAAAATTGGGGGAAAAGGAATGAAGGACCTGAGGAGCAGCAGAAAATGGTCACTTCCCCAAATCCTTTCAAGTTTCAGCCAGTTCATTGCTCACGATTTCAGCCTCGTGAGCTGAAATTGTGAATGAATTAAACAATGTTGGATCCACCACATACTTTTGAATGAGACGTTGGATCCATTCCCAACCATTCCAGTATCATTCTAAACACAATCTCATTGTCATAATTCATAAATAATTTGTTTGCTGTTGCAAATTTATGGGCCTGGGTAGGCCCAAGTTAGGCCCAAAGGCATAACATTAAATTGGGTTATATTCTGACCTTGTTGATTGAGCTTTTTTTGTGCTAAGGGCCAGAGTGAGCCCATAATATCCAGCTTTGGGCCCATCCACAGGCCTACTGAGGCTTGGCCTGGACCCCGCCCATGCTTAATTCCGCAAAGGATCATCTCCTGCCGCCTTATGACCTGTGAAGGTCCTGTCTAACAGGTGGCAGGAGACGATATAAGCGGCAGGAAAGGATCCATTCCAGCATTATTCTTGTATAACTCCTCCAAAGGACATGTTAGCACCATATGACAGAATGGCATGAAGCAGTTGAGTTGGAATTCTCTCCCGTATGCTTGGAGAGATATCATGCCAATACAAATCAATTTGTGACTATAAATCATATTCAGCTCAAAATTCTTTTAGGGTGCATTTGGATTTAGGGAATTGGAAGAATAGAAATGGAATTGGGGAACCCAAATCCACTTTGGTCGTTTGGGGTTGATTTTAAATCACGGAAATGGATTTAGGTCAAATCCCCACAAAACTAAAATGTTGAATTGAAGCCCCAAATCAACAAAATTAAAATAACAACCCATAAACTATACTTCCAATTGTTTCTTATGAAATGGTGTGTGACCAAAATACCCTAACTGATGATTTAGGTTTATTCAAATGACTAAAATGCCCTCCTCCCTCAAGTACCTGTGAGGAGTATTTTAGCACGCAAAGTATCCAAAATGTCCTATATTATTTTATTAATATACCAAAATACCCCCGAGTGGAAAATCTAGCTTATGTTAGCTAGTTTCAGGTCTATTCAAATAACTAAAATGCCATTTTCTCTCAAGCAACTTTGAGGATCATTTTTGGCATACAAAGTACCCAAAATGCCCTCTATTATTTTATTAACTGACCAAAATTCCCTTGAGTAAAAAATCTAGCTCATGTTAGATATGCTTCAAGTCTATTCAAATGACTAAAATGCCCTCCCTCAAGCAATTGTGAAGAGTATTTTAGCGCACAAAGCACCCAAAATATACTCCGTAATTTTATTTATTGACCAAAATGCCTTTGAGTGGAAAATCTAGCTCGTGTTAGCTATGCTTCAAGTCTATTAAAAAATGCACTCCTCCCTCAAGCAATTATAAGGAGTTTTTTTAACATGCAAAGTACCTAAAATGACATATTATTTTATGAATTAACCAAAATGTCAATAAGTGGAAAATCTAGCTCATGTTAGTTATGCTTTAGGTCTATTCAAATAACTAAAATGTCCTCCACCCTTAAGCAACTGTGAGGAGTCTTTTAATACAAAAGGTACCCAAAATTCTTATATTATTTTATTAATTAACTAAAATGCCCCTATGTGGAAAATGTAGCTCATTTTAGCTTATGAAAGGAGATAAAAAAAAAAAAAGTGATCTTCAGAGTGGGTAAATTGCATTAAAATTCCAACAAGACTGGATATAACGTCTTTGCAATGATTATTGGGAAACTAAAGGTCATATAAAAGCTTGAGCATAACGAATGCAAAGCTTTGGTTCCCTAACTCTCAAGACTTGGGAGTCCTTGGTGATGGGCCATGGAAACCCAAGGCCACCCACTAGGCGAAGAGTGAACATAATGGGACTGATTGGGAGTTTTGAATCTTTATGCATCCAAACAGTAGAATTAAGATTTTTGAATTCCAATTATGTCTATATATATATATGCATCCAAATGGCAGAATTCTGAATCCGTGGAATTAAATTCTGTAGATTTCAATTATGTAGAATTGGAATTCCAAGACCAATTCAAAATCCATGAATCCAAATGCAGCCACAGTTTGAACAATTCAATCATAGACACAAATGTGATCAAATCTCAAGTGTGGAAAATACCACATGTGGAGGGATTTTAAATTGTAGAAAATTTCGTCTCCCAATGGTGTCTTGGTAAATGCATTAAAGTTAAGGGTGTCATGGTAAATACAAATAGACTTGTTTATTTGTTTACCAAAATAATCTTCATCAAGTTTCATGTCATATGTCAAATTCATACTCGTGTCACAATCATGTCTACAATCCACCCATTAAAATCTCAAATACAATTCCAGAGGGGAGCAAATGTCTAGACCAAGATGTTGTCAAGGGCACCAGGGGACGTTGTCAGCACCTAATTTTGGTTCAGGGTCCAGAGGTTTCTTTCAATGGGTAACATTAACTCTCTAGAATTGACTTTAGGCATCTTAAGAAACCAAGGTGGTTAGATAACTTTCCCTTTTTGGGTCATCCCCATTCTTTCCTAATTTGGCACTCTAGACCCTCGATTTTTCCCTAAGGTTTTTGTTGGACCCACCTCCTTAATCCTTCCTCATTTTTGGTGTGAGCATAACCCGCCTAACCAAAACCT
>JAOXJP010100658.1:0-14407 GCA_025762735.1 Platanus orientalis | reverse complement strand
TATACACACACACACACACACACACACACACACACACACAGATAAAGAGACTTCAAGATGGTATTGGAAGTCTTTTGTTGGGAAGATATGAGAATAGATAGGAGTGATTATAGGAAGAGGGCTTGAGAGTGAGGAAAATAGAGAGGAAAGGGAGAGAGAAGGACGGAGTGTCCTCATGGAATTTTTTTTAAAGAACATTGAAGAAATAACGAAGGGAGTGCCTATGTGGCAACCCCTTTGCTTTAGTGTAATATATAAAAAGATATAGATTACAATCTAAAACATTATATTTAACATTGAACATATTGTTGTTGAGCTCATAGTGATCTTGTTGTTATCAGCTAGTTCTTAGTTGTTGAAATGATGTAATATACTCTTGCTATTTGTTCAGGTTACCTAAATGATCCAGAGGCCACAGAGAAAATCATCGACAAAGAGGGTTGGTTACATACAGGGGACATTGGCTACATCGATGACGATGATGAAATCTTCATTGTCGACCGATTGAAAGAAATCATCAAATACAAAGGCTACCAAGTTTCCCCCGCTGAGCTCGAAGGGTTGCTCATCATTCATCCCAAAATTGCCGATGCCGCTATAGTTCCGTAAGTCCTAAGCATTGTATACATTTTTTTTCCCTTCAATTCTGATTCTAATCAATGTGTTGGATTCTGATTAGTTTGCTTTGCTATGTTTCCAGCATGAAAGATGAAGTGGCTGGGGAAGTTCCAGTTGCATTTGTAGTGAAATCGAACTGTTATGAGCTCACAGAGGATGAAATAAAGCAGTACATCAAAAAACAGGTGAATTTCAAAGACTATTAATAATTAATATAGAAGCCCATATAGTTAGTTGTTTTGAAGGATGTCAAAGGGGATGCAACTTAGGTTGGGTTGGCTTGATTTCAGGACCAGTCCAAGCACAACCCTAAAAATACAAATGTGAACCCCTGACCCAGTCCCACAATTAGTATAATGTCCTAAACCTTAACCTAACTTAGGTTGGCCCACCTTGCATTGGGCCTGTTTGGGCTTATATAACAATGTAGAAGCCCATATAGCAGTAATAAATGGCAATAGGAAGGCAACTCTTGTGGGTAGGCTTGAATGGAGGGTCAACCCAAGCCCAATCATGAAAACGAAGAAGTCACCATGCGACCCTAATTATCCAAGCCCTAATCCAATCTATTTAACATGAGCCCAACTCGTGTTCGCGGGGTTGGGTATGCATAACTATATTTTAAGGCAAAACCAAACTAAATGGACATGCTAACACTAATTCAAATCCCAATACATTAAGCAATGCTTTGAGCACTAGATCACACTTCAATTGTCTACATATGCACATACCTACATAATACATCCTGTACATTATTGATTTTGGGTTGGATTGGGTTAACTGATGTTTCAATTTAAGCCCGACAGATTCTAGGATTTCTCAGCCCAAGCCCGATCCATGATCTGAAAATGCTAGCTTAGGTGTGTTGGTTTTTTGGTAGAGCCAGCCAGGCCCAAGTTTGACCCAGATTTGTTACTGGCAAAATGGTAAATGACAAGCATAAGGTTTTCTTACAATTCCTATTGCTACAGGTGGTGTTTTACAAGAGGATCAACCGGGTCTTTTTCGTTGATGCAATCCCTAAATTGCCATCTGGCAAGATCTTGCGGAAGGAGTTGAAAGCCAAGCTTGGAGATGGTTTTAACAGCTAGTTCTTTTGTTATTGTCACTCTTTCCAACTATTCTACCGTTTCTTCTACATGAGAATTTCTGCACTCACCTTCCATTCAACAAAACATTCCTTTTTAAAAATAGTGATTATTGAATGCTCTTAATTGTATTATTGTTTCCCTGGGACTCAAACGGAAGGAGTAATAATATTTCGGGAAGGGGTAATAATGATTATATATTATCAGCTCATACACGATGTTATAAAGTTTGGAATTATGAATGAAGAATGATTGTCTGTGTTGACACAGACCTCTTTAGGCGTGCCATTGATTGACACATGATGTATTTTTTAATTTGGTGTCTCTTTTTTACCATGTAATTTTTCATTTGAGTCCCTTTTGAACATTTTTATTTTGAGTGCTCAAATTTTTTTTTTCTATTGGTAAAAAATCCCCTGTTTTGTTTTTTGTTTTTTTTGTTTTTTTTATCAATTTGGAACTTGGGATTTTGGAACTGTGAACCTAAAGATCATTTTTGGTCTTCCAAGTCCTCCTAGGCTCCACCATGGTCCATTTTGGGGCCTAGTGAGCACACACACATCCAACCAATTCACCATGTCCTATTTTACTTGTTTTACCTTTGTGGAGCAATGAGTGATTGATGCATCAGGGGTCATTGGGATGATGTGATCTTAATGTGAGTAGCACTTGGACATCATTTCCTTGGTGTTGATCGTCTTCATAGATGACTTTCATAGGCTCTCATATACATTGAACATTTTTGTTCTTACATCTTATACAATACCTAGACTTGGAATGAAATTGACAATACAAACATACTTTACAATCTCCCCCTTTGTCAATTTCTTGACAACCCCTTTGTCAATTTCTTGACAGAACCCAAAATAAAGATTACATCATGTATATACAAATTACAGGTCTCAATACAAGAGGATCATAAATTGGTTTCATATGGCCATGAAGCTCCTTATAGGTCCTTGGGCTTGTCAAGTCTTCCATGCTACATCACATTATACACACCCTTCTTATATACCTTTTAAATGTCCCATAGAGTTCAACACAAGTAGTTAGAGAATAAACAGGTAAAAATATGTGATGTTATTGTAGGTAATGCAATACTTTATAAAAAAAATTTAAAGTACTCCCCCTAAATAGTATCCCACATGTTTCTCCCCCCCCTTTTTGTCATGAATTGGCAAGGAGCAAGGGAGAAAGAGATGTGACAACAAATAGAGAATGCCAATGAAAACCAAGGATCATAAGTAGATATGATCCTTGCATAAGCAGTGTAGACACAAATTTCGTGTGTAAATCCGCAATACGAAATAAATGTAACAAATTCAATAAATGAATATTTTTAATAAAATGAATGGAACACAAGTCATTGATTTTATACTCTTTTACAAAAAGAGTAAACCTTTGATTCTTTGTCGACGGAATCCAAGGGTCTAACGGCGTGTTTCTTAGATTTAGGTGTTGATGATGCTTGATTGTAGGGGAATCGGCTTCTTCTTAAGGCTTTGCGCTTGATCCGAAAAGAAGAGAAACACCGTGAATCTCGCTTTCAAGGTCGAATTTGTGGCGTGTTTTTGAGATGCAAGAAAAAGTCTTCTTCTCTCTAGCAACGAACTGTTGTTGATGGAGAGACCGAAAAGTATGCCTCGAGTTTTCAAGCCTTTGGAGAGCTCTAGAGATGCTTTGAGAATCTTATTCTCTTTAGAGCTTCTTACTTCAAGTCTTTAGCCAAAGGTCATTTCTTTATGTGAAATTGTGGTATTTATAGACTTAGGGTTAGAATCTTGTCAAAACCTTGATTGGGTGTTGATTGGATACTCTTACCCATTTTAGTCTAAAAGAATAATTACGCATTTCTTGTTTGGAGAGAAGTGCGATTTATGGAATTATTTGTATTCCATGAGTGACATAACCTTCCTTATTTACCCAAGAGAATCTAGATTTGATTTTATTCAAATCTCTTTCATGTGGGTCCCATGTAAAGCTGTTTGGGCTTGTTAATGGACTTAAGACATGTAGGCTTGATCTTTTGGGGTATTGTTTGAAACCCGGACTAAGCCCAATGGACCTGTTAATTGGGTTTACTTTATAAGTGTAAGGCCCATACATGACTTTTTGGTCTTTTTGTATACCTTTGTGAAGGTTTAGGCTCTTATTTTCAATTTAAATAAATTTTAGGTGTCTACAGAACTGGAGAAAACTCCACTCGATATTGTCATATGTCTTTGACATGTCCAGTTTAAGTGCAAAGGCTCCTTCATGACCTCTCATTTTCCTTATGGAGTGGAGTAATTCTCGAGCAATGACCACATTGTTTGTGATTTTTGTCAATAACAAAGGCACTCTGATTCGGGAAGATAAGCCTATGTAGAATAGGTTTTATTCTATTTGCCAGTATTTTGGATGTCACCTTGTACAACACATGTATAGGGTAATCAGCCGAAAATGTGATGGATATTCATTTTGAAGTTTGTTTGGGATTAGCACTAGGTGAGTGTGATTTAAATGTCTTGGAAAATGTTTACCTTGAAAAAAATATACAAACAAAACTTACCACATCATTGCCCACTAAGTCCCAACATTTTTTATAGAATAGTGCAGGAAATCCATCTGGACCAGGAGCTTTACGGGGTTCATAGAGTGAATAACTTCTCTAACTTCATCTTCTTTTGACACTTTAGTGATACTTTGATTTTCTTCCTTTGTTACTGGCTCCTTTGATTGGACAAAATCCTTAGGTATTGTGTCTGGATTAGCTATACTGAAAATGTCTTTAAATTATCTTGTGAAAAGTGAAACAATTTTTTCAGGTTGTTCAGTCCAGTCCCCTTATTGAGATCGAATGGCATTTATTCGTTTTTTCCCTTATTCTATTCAGTGTGGCTGTATGGAAGAATCTGATATTTTTATATCCATCTTTTATTCAGGAGAACGTTGTCACCAATACACCTCTTCATTATTTAAAAGCTCATTACGTTTGTTGATCAGCTCCTGTTCCTACTTCTTTTCAGTTTTCGAATAATGGCTTGACTGGATTTGAGGAAGCATGTTCCTCATAAAGATAAATTCCTTTTGGATGTTGCCAAAATTTTGTTTGCCTCACTTGGTGATGATTTTTTTGTAATTGTTCATCTTAGATCTTATATTTATCTGTTGACTCTGGCACCACGCCTCCTGTGTAATTTCTTTGAAATTGGCATGGACTTGTCGCATTGCCTCAAATCTGAAAGCTTTTTTCTTTTTGTATTTTGAATATGGTTGTGGTTGCTGTTGATTGTGGGTAGATGAATTATTGAGGCTTCTGGATATTTAAGTCTCCATCTACAATCAGACGAAGCCCTATCTAACCTTTCTCGAATTAAGAATTGAGCTTGTCTTTGATTAGACCAAGTGCATGCTGGACCTAAATAAACCAGATCAATCAGACCACAGTAGCTAAATCATATCTTTGAATTCCAGAAATTCTTGGTCAGGAAGTGAAAGACCTCCCTCTTTTTCAGCTGGACTCTTGAATCTTATATTTTTAACAAGCTTGAGCTGAGCTGGGCAAAGCTCGGCTCACCTGGTTGACACCCTAGATCCAGGCTACGAACTAACTTCCACAGACCATCGGATTGGACTCTTTGCCTCTAAGAGTCCAATCTGATCAAGACTTCAAACGGACCCGGTTTCACTGATGATATTATACCATTACGAGCAAACCGTTGGATACAGAAATAAATTGCATCATCAACGGTGTTCATGCAACTCTGCAAAGCCAACGGTTTAGATTTCTTAAAGGAGCCACCAGGGTTTGGGATCCAGATCAAAATATCAGTATGATCCATGGCACCAGCATACTAAAAAAATTCCGCCATAAATGGCTGAAATCATCACCATTGAATGAAGAAAATGATGATCGGACAGTTTAAAATGCTGAATTGGTGGTTGGAGAAGAAAGAACCTGAACTTGATTACTTTCAAAGTGATACAATCTCCACAGTCAATTATAACTGCCATATAATACCCAAAAAAATACCAGCAGGCGCCAACATAGCCTGCTTGTTCTAACACTCTCACTGTCCATCTTCATATCCTGTAGGGTCTGTTTCCAGAGCTGTTCTGATCCATCTTCGCCTTCTTCAATTGCGCCTTCGTAGTTGCGACTTCCTGGAAAGGATTGGGTCCACCAAAGCTGTTCTTGGAGCTCCTAACCTTTTTCCTCTTCCCGCGGTCGTATTCTTCATCCCTGTAAAAGTTGGATTGCATAGTCATGATTAGCAGAAAGCAAATCAATGGAAGAATTCATCAATCTCAATCAGGTTTCCACCAAGCCAATTGTAATCAATTAATTTCTTCAAGAGTCAAGATTGTTTGTGCTTTGTATCTTCCATACAGAATTACAGATGGGCGCACCTCGGGGAATCCCTTGAAGATGATTAAAAGATTGACTCTAGCCACCTGATCAATTCAATTATTTTGGCATGTACTTTCAAAAGGTGCTCAACAGTGGAAGACCAAGATCAATGAGTGCCATGTATACCGTAGATGCAAGACATTACAGTATAACAATAGAAAGGAAGTCACATCTTTTTAACCATCCATCCTGAAAATAGGTGGCAAACCCATATCTGCCACTTCACTTTTAAGTACCAAATGCTAATATGCTATACCCGGGTAACATATATTTCTTTTTTTCATTGGAATAAGCCGAGATCCTGAGGTTGCAGTTCAGAAAGTAAACCAGTTTCAAGTGCAGACTCAGGCCTTGGCTACGCATCATTTCTCAGATTTTAAATTCATAAATATCTTCTTCTTTTTTTTTTTTTTTGGGGGGGGGGGGGGAATGGCTACATTACATCATGAAAAAATACATTAAAGTTAATGTACATTTATATAAACCTTTCAAAGTTTTTAAGGAAGTTCAATGCTGCTTATATAAATGTTTGACACAGGATCAATTTCAGAAGCCTTTTGTTTGAAATGACAGTCTAGTAATACTATCTTGATACTACCTATGATTTCCAAGCAAGATCTAATGCCCAAGGTGATAAATTAAGGTATGGGGCAACTCACCATTCATCTGGCACATATCCGATGCTGACACTCTGTGCACTGCTCGATCCTAGAATCTGAGTGGGGGGCAACTTTATTCCATCCCAATGTGCAACTAGACCCAAAACGAAACGAGTCAGGCATATATGATAATGATATGCACACACGTATAAATAAGGGTTTCCGCATGAATAACCTCCACTTCAATCTAGCCCATACATGTGAGATATATGTAGGCAGAAGCATTGCAACCATTTGATGGGTGGTCCCAAGATCTCTCGGACAAAAGCAGTCCAAATCAGGTGATCCTACTATTCTATCCATTAGAGCTTTCCCTACTAATAGCCATATTTTATATTGAATGTCCAAAAGAATGTCGCGAACAGCAAGGATCACCCAATTTTTTTGGAGAAAATCTCATCAATGAGTGCATGGAATATTGGATCCCAGAAGTTCCACACATAGATTAGATGAGAGGTGGTGGCAGTAGACATTTCCAACGAATTAGTCAAGTACAGCATTGTAGAGATAATCACAAAGAGGAGGAAATGGGAAGGATACTCACCTTTTGCCTCCTCTAGACCTCTCATAAGCATACTCATCAAACCACTCTGATCTAAACCTTTCTTCTTTTCTTGAGAACTAACAGGTTCTCCGGCATCTAACTGGTTTGCTGCCAACATAGAAGCTGAACTCTTCTGTGGTGGTTCATTGGTTGCGAGCACAGCATTATTCAGACTGATTCTACTTCTGAAATCCCCATCTACATTGTTAATAAGGGAATCTCCATCGGAGACTCTTACACCCTTCCCAGCCACATAACCATTTGCTTTGTTTGCATCAGACCTGGACGCCTGTTTCTGAGAGTGAGTTGAATCAAGGGCAATAATCCTGGTTTTCTCTGATGTTGATGGCCCCAGACCTCCTGCAATGCATTTTTCACCCAAGAAGTCTTCTTGAGTGAAACACCTGAGCTCTACAGCGTGACGCTTACTTCTTTTGTGTTTCTTCTTTTTCCGCAGGCTTAAGGTGGTCCTGAAAATTTTGTTTGAGCCAAGAAACATTCTAGAAACCCGACACTTCACAAGCTTCTTCTTTGGCTTGGGCACCTTTTGGTGGTCCTGGCGATCAAGAGCTTCCTTCTGACCATGTACACCCTGCATGCTTGATTGCCTTGATATCTCAACCAACCCATTTTTTGTTAATATTGAACTACTTTCTCCTGCCTTCAGACATGGTGTACCACTTGAGCCCTTCTCATTGGAGATAACTCCATTCTGAAAGGGCAAACAAAACTAAGAACCAACCAACCAATCAAACGTAACGTCAGAAGTTACAAAACTATGTAATTACCTGATTGTTTACAATAGTTGATTGGTCCGATAACCTTAATGCACAATATTTCTTCTCAGATTTCTGTTTGCTGCCCCTCTCAGAAGGTATTTTACCCAGTACCTTCTCATTCAGAAGACCAATCTGTATATACAAGAGGGGACAACTAGTCAAATTAGAAAAAGAAAAACAACAGGAAGGGAAAAAAAAAAAAAGAACCAGGACCTAGAAGCAAGGAAATAGTGAATCACCTTGTCTGTGACAAGTTTCTCAGGACCACACTTCTGGGACAAATTGCAATTGAGTGGTTTGGCAAATGGGGAACTCAAATCTTTCTTAGATTCATCATGTTTATTACCAGGATCAGTTTTCACACCACCAGGTGCAACAGTGGCACCATTTGACTCAAATTTCCCATTAGTATAGTGCAGAACAGGTGACCCCTTCACTGGGTCCTTCAATAAAGGCTCCTTCAGTGAAGGTTCTAACAGAAGGTCCTCCAATACAACCGAGCCTTCTGCCATGACCAGGCCATTAGATTTGACAGAAGGTTCTTTCAGTGAAGGATGCTTTGCTGAACCACCACCTAATGCATCTCTCTGAGCAGATGTAACAGAACATTCTGAAGTACATAATCTTCTCTCAATCAGAACATTTTGAACTGTTCCCTTTAAACCCAGGGAAGAACTTGAGCATTTGTTGTTTTCGATGATGTTTGTTACTATATTTTCTTTGTTAAAAACATCAACTGATTTCTTTGGCATGAGGCTTCTTCTATCACGAACATAGAACAACATATAGGCCTTCTGTTCCAACACAGTCCTCTCGCTAACTTGGACGACCTGCAAGTTTCCATCAAGGAGGATCAGATCATGAAGAAAGGAACACCCTAGAAATATCAGTGAGAGGAGCCACATACAGTAATATAATCTGAATTGCCATGAAAATTAGAGATGGACAAAGAAAATGCAGTTATATTCTCTACCTGATTGTCATCAAGAGAGTACCACATTCCACTTGAAGTGCGAACATAGCAGTAATAGTGGCCCGAATGGGTACTCCAACCAGCATGAACTAGAACCCCATAAAGAGTGTACTTCAGATTTCCTTCCTATAAAGCGTTAGAGATTAACAGAGAATAAGAATGGGTTATCATGTGGGTAAATCCAAAGTAAAAAATTTTATAGTGATATCATATGGGATAATCCTAGGCATAAAATGTAGAAAATCCTCATTTAATGGGCCTACTGGAAATACTTCCAAGGCCCAAAAAATTAACACGACAGATGATCCTAATTATCCAATCTAATACTACAACTCTTTCCTGGACCATTACAGAATCTCTTTTCCGGCCATCCCAGCAGAAACATATTAGACAGTGGACCCAAAGGGATTGGGATTCGGCTCTTGGCCTTCATAGGCCCTGAGGTTTGATTGTTCTATTTTGTCTGTTTATTGGTGGGATTCCTCTTCCCCCGTTTTGATCCTTTGAATCCTTCCTCCTTTGTTTTGATTTAATAATTTTTTTCTCATTAAAAATAAAAAGACAGTAGACCCAAAGACCTACAAGCCGCCGTGTATGATACTATGCCTTTGGTCAGCAATGAACTTACAATATACCCACGGGTGATGGGTAACATGACATCCTGTTATTATTAAAGGGGACTGAAGATATAATGTCGAGAACAATGAATTTACTAACTAAAAAATTATATATGTGTGTGTGTGTGTGTGTAAACAATCAATTTACTCACGTAGGAACCGCTGACAAAGGGTTTGAAGTCCAAGGTAGGACCAAACTCAACTTTCTTGTCTATCTTTTCTCCAGGTACATATGATCCAAATCGCTTCAGATGGATGGTGAGGACATAAGGGGCCCTGTGAACTGTAAGTTGTTTGAGGGCTATAACTTTCTGCTTGCAGCGTTGACACTGGAAGTGCCTCTCCCCTCCATCTAACTGCTCTATTGCTGTGAAGTGTCTAAGTGCTTTGTGTAATGAATCCGCCTTGTCTATTTCAAGACTTAAATCCAAGAATGGATCAAATGTGTTAGAGCAGTAAGAACACTGCATGCATTTCACCTAACAAAGTAAAAAAGAGAAAAAATAAATCCAAGAATGAGACTTGGGAGAGGTTATTCAAGCTTCGGATCTTGATTCAATTTTCTTCAGGGCATGAAGAGGTTACCTGACTCCTGAGACGACCACCAAAGATCTTATGGACCAAACTTTTCTCATAAGCACTTGGAGATTCACTTGGCACTCCTGAAGGTAAGCAGCACTTATGCATTGATTCCAGCAAGTTAACCATATATTCATGTGCATCTTCCTGTCTAGCATTGCGAAAATTCCGAGATATGCCTGGTCATGTAGTCAAGAATTACGAATTCTAGGTAGAGGTTCCACACAGAGTTGCTGTGTTTAAAATGTTAAAAATGCACAGGTGATTCTGCCAACCACGATTTCAATAGAAGGTCAACTGGTAATGGTAATAAAAGCACTAAAAATTAGGTGAGAACGAATCTTGTGAGAACTGTGAAAACGGCATCAGGGTACTGACACATCAGTGCCAGAAGGTGATAAGTGCCCCCAAAAAGTGCAAATCACTTTTCGGTACTGATGCGTCAGGCCCTCTGGTACCGTTTTCACGGTTCTCACGAGATTCGTTATCACATAATCTAAGCCTCTTTGGGTAGTTTCGTCAATTTGTTGAAAGCAGAAACATGAAAGATGCTTTCGGAATTTGCGAATTCTTTAATTTTTTTTTTTTTTTGTGAAGGAATTCTTTAATAGTTACAGATCGCGAAATCTCACGTCTGTCAATATGCCTTAACAGAAGGCCATATAATATTTAATGTAATAACATAATTGCCATATAAACATTACAGGGATTGAGAAATTGAGTTGATAAATTGCCGAAAATATATCAGCAATACCTACTACTTCCGTCTACAGGTGAAAGGTTTTTTTTTTTTTTTTTTTTGTAAGGTCTACGGGTGAACGGATTCAACTTTCAAGTACCACGGATTCACGAAAGACCTTCAAATCCGAAACCTTCCTTCACAAGAAGAAGGTGGAGAGAGTCTAGGAACTTGAGAAATCTAAAAAAACGTGACAGCCAGAACTGTGAAGGAAGGCAATTGATCAGGACGCTTTATTGAAGCCATAAATATAATTAAAAATAAAATATTAAAAAGAAACCTTTCTCTGTGCATGTGTGTGTGTGTCTGCGACCAAGGAAAGTGGAATCGTAGCCATGTTCGGGAAGGCTTGAATTTAAAGCAAAAACCAGAAATCTCAGAAAGGTTCGGTGTTTCTGATTGAATAAAGCCACCGACCAAAAAAAAAAAAAAAGATAGAGAGGGGAGGTTGAAGTTGGAACAGTTAAATCAGTTCTTCTAAGAACAGAGAATGAAAATTAAAAAAAATAAAATACTTACACTAATTTATCAAAAAACATCTTTCTTTCTTATGAGCAAGTTTTAAATCTCGGTTTCTATTGGAACTAAAATCTAACGGAAGAGAGAGAGAGAGAGAGAGAGAGAGAGAGAGAGAGAGATTTCCGCCAGTTAAGCGGGTAAATCGGATCGTCTTCATGCTTCAAAATCAGCGAGTCATGGAGATATCAATTTATCTATCTTTAAAATTTATATTTTACACACATCTTGAAGATATCAATTTAAACAGCCGAATCTTCCAATTAAAAGAGCACCACAAGCGGGGGGGATTAGGTAGGAAAGAAATCTTATAAAAATAAAATAAAAACTTTGGAAACTGCAAGTCAAATAAGGCCGCGCATAAAATCTGAACTTGAAGGCATGAGTTCGTCATTAGGAATTAAAATTCCAAGAAATGAACTCATCACTATTCTGCTACTAACATCCAGGAGACGTTTCTGTTTTAGATGATGAACTCATGAATCCAATGTGATTAAAAAGTAAAATGGAATGATATCTCTTTCCACAAAGTTTCTAACGAAATTGAAGTAAAAAACAGAACAAAATTTCCACTTCTAATGAAATGATACGCTAACATAATCTTTTTTTCTTTTTTGATAGATATAATAAACAAACAAAATCATATTACCAAAAAAATAATAATAATAATCCACAAAGTCAAGCTAAAAAATCAGTCCAGCTTTTAGAAATCTTCCACATAATATAGATCGGCTAAAACAGATAACCCAAAAATAGAACAAAAATCATCCATACAAACTGCAATTCACACTCAAAAAAATAAAAAATAAAAAATCACCGAAACTAGCCCAAAAAAGATAGAGAAAGAGAAGAAATCGATTACCAGATCAACTGATTCATTCTTAATCTCCTCCAGACTGATCGCCTTATCGTCTCCCATGTTTGCTCACCAGAAACAAAAACAACTTTATAAAGCCCACTCAAACCCTAAAAACCAAAAGAAAAATTACAGTAGAAGAACCCGAAGAGGAAGCACAGAAGAGGTGCCGGCCATAGATGATGAACCCCGCTCCCTTAATCGCCAAAACAAAAATATTGAAGAAGAACGAGGTTCCTGGGCACCTCACTTAACGACTCTACCTCTCTTTATACCCCACAAAACGGGTGAAGTGGAAGCCTTGTTCGGAACATCTCTACAGTATAAATGGAAATAGACCACGCCTGTATCTATCCTGCACGTGACACGATTCCGGAAAAAAAAATTTCATTGATAAATTCACTTTATTTTTCTACTGTGTATTGTCTGTAAACACCCTCGAATTGAGAAATTATCAGGACTCGTGTCATGCGTTTGTGGCAGCAGCATGATATCTCTCCAATGAGAACATAGAGTATTCAAACTCAGTGAGTCAACTCGATGGAACCACACGCCGGTAGCACAAAGGTGTTTTTCTACGAGCGCATGCGTTGTTTAAACAAGGCTGTTATTGTAAATAAATGAACATATCAGTATACCGAAAATGCCCTTTATCAAGCTATCGTGTATGGTGTGAATTTGGCAAGGATTTGTTGCTGCTTTTAATCCGAGCAAAATACCGCCACACCGTTTCAATAAGGGCACTACTTCTTAGCCGTCTGATTGATTCCAATCAATTAAAAAGAAGTATTTCGTGAGCCCATCATGGAAAGAAAGAAAAAAAAAAAGTCTTTAAATCGGACGGCTAGGCTATTTTCATGCTAATTAATATTATTATAAGGAAAATAATACTGGAATATTTGATGCTTTTCATTCTTAAATAGGTGACATTTAATTAAGAGATTGACTTCAAATTTAGTGGGACCCAATCTCGTAAAAGTCGTGGTTGCCCATCAGGGCTTAAACGACGGACTCATCTCGCAATAATACACGGGCGGCGGCTGAAGTAGCGGGCTCCCGTCACACGAAGGACTGGTAGGCCGGTGGCCGTTCGATTTCCCGAAGAGCTGCTCGACAGTTAACCCCCGAAAATATCCTTCCTATTAACCATATCCTATTTTTTCTCCGGGGACAGCGCAGGACATATGGAAGGAACACAATAAATAAATTTTAGGTTTTGCAAAATTTTGAGAATCTATCGTATTAACCCTAAGGAGAATACCCTAAAAAATTGTGATTGTGAGAACCATGACCCTTGGATTGGTCAGGGTCAGAGTCAGAGATGAGATCATTTGATTGAGAGAAGAACAGTTATTCTTACTTCTTATATCAAAGAGAAGATCAATCTAAGAATGGGAATTCAAGAACTCGAATTTACGTGTGGTAAAAAATAACAGAAAATGGGTTTTGTGGAACACTTTTTTTAGAAAATTCGAAGATCTTAAGGTCAAACCTCCGCCGATATAAAAATGAACATGATAGAAGTTATTTTAGAATTATGTGATAAATGGTATATCACAATATGAAATACCATATAAGACTAAAACTTGTTTGTCATCTTTTAATTAGCTAATAAATGAAACATACCCACTAAGAGAGTTTCTTACGTTTCTGAATTCTCAAGTAGAAAATAATGGGAAGAAAAGTCTGACGCATTTGATGAAGGTTGAAACACCGGAGTGAAGATGTGGTGAGAAAGGGAGTGGGGGTTAAGGGGGGTGTTTGAACTTGGAATATGGACCTTGTAATCCACAGCGAAAACAACAACCCACTAACCCAATCGTTTGAATATCATGCTTCCTCTCTCAACCACTAAATTTTAGATTAGAAAGTCATCCCTCAAAGCAGAATAATAGAGATGCTCACCTCTTTTCCAAGTAGTAGTAGTATTTTCACAATCACCTTTTAATATTCCAACATTATATGACCGTCTAACACCGTCACGCATTCCGATAAATAACCACATACAATATATATATATATATATATATATATATATATATATAT
>JAOXJP010100647.1:0-14407 GCA_025762735.1 Platanus orientalis | reverse complement strand
GTATTATCCAGTAGGACGTGCAATGCAAATATGCCTTGTAATGTGTGCATAGTGCGAATGTGTTTTCCTAATTGATCCTAGACTCGTTTTTAAAAAAATAACAAATAATGTGTGCATGCTCAAAAAGTTTGGTTTACAGCATTACATATTTTCTATCTTAGAAAAGAAAAACAAAGCAGATAAATTTATCACAAGCTAGCTAGGAAAGCAATAAATTAATATAAACATGCAAGTAAATAATTTCCTTGACCTAAGACTATAATAGGCACATTTCAGGTTGAACAAGAATTCTCCAGCAGAGTCGCCATTCTATGGGCCTCAATTTCCGCACGATGGATAAATCCCTTTAAAAATAGACTTACTTATCGCAAGAGAATCCCACGTGATTTGAAGTTGCCACCAATCTTTTTAATGATGTGATTGGACACTAGTTTTGAAAACAAAACAAGTTTTAAGTTTTAAAAGTGGTTTGAAATGTCTGACTCTACACTTAAACTGGTCTCCCAAAGATTCTACGGTGAGCTGTTTGTTCATGAGTTGGGGAAGGTGTTAGGCACCCCACCTCATCCGCTTTTGCAGCTACCTACTTTAAACCCGTTATAGTCTAGTGGTCAATTCAGTTTATAACCTAACCATCTCACATTTTTGCTTTTTATCTCATTATGCCGAGATTACGCAAGGAATCCATATGCCATTTTTGCCCAAATTTCGACAGCATAACAGTTGTAATATGGACCCCTAAGGATGAATAGTGATCCCGATGTCACTTTCTTCAATAACTTGATAATCTACAATTTATAAAAGCACTCCAAATATTTTATACATTCATAATACATCACCATTATCTATCTAAACAACCTAATATCCAACTACCATTCACATTCATCACGTGTATTTGTAATAGTCTACCAATTTTTACAATGTTAGGAAATCAAAGAATTAACTATGTACTAGCTTTTTATTAAATGAGCTAAATTATTTTATGCGGGTTGAGGGACTAAATCTGTCATTTACCTGCTCGAGACTGGCATAGCTTCATTATCACCCCACGACCAATATAACATAATTAGGAAAAATCCCAAAAACTGGGCAATAAACATTCCTTTTGTTGATGTTTCTTTTTGTAACCAATAGTAAATGAGGGTTAATGTTCATAAACTTGCATGGGTTTATTCTATTACTAATGTCAAATGAATATAGACAATAAGCATGGGTCAAAAAGATATCATCCTAATTGTACCAAAATAAAAAATAAAAAACATGACTTGATGATATTAGCTACACTAATGTAAACAAATAAAGACGAAATGAACAAGCATTGGCATATCTATTCATTCAAGGGTGAGCATAACGAGAGTATTTCAATCAAATACCAATAGAGAATATCATTACAAAGAATGAAAAGGTGACTTTCATATAATGACAAGAAATGGCCATGAGGGGACTTTTAATTAACATATGTATTGCACATGTTTTATGAATATGATCACAATTTGAAGCATACATCCAATCTAACCAATGAATGTGGTTATTTATATAACTAATTTGGAGATTGATGCCAAAACGCCCTAGTCGTATGTCAAAATGAAACATTCCGTATTTAAAGCACAACAAGCAAATGACCTAGATTATCCATCCATATATAGCAGACCCAAATTAAGATTGATAGGTCTGCCCCAATGATTTGAACAAGCACAATGAGTCATGAATTCAAAGTAAAATATGGACTCATGTTTAGAAGAAAAGCACAAGTTGTGTAAACATTTATGTAACCCCAAAAATAAATAATTAAAATGAATCAATTGCGAATGTGAATCCATGGGACTGATATCCTTTAATATGTTATTATATTTATCCTAACATTGATAACACAGGAGAGATTTGAAAATGTGTTTCAATAAATAAAATGATGAACCAAAACATGGTGAGCAACCTAGCCCAGGCACTGGGCAACAGCTGCTACTGCTACCATGGCTAGTCTGGATAATAGCAGTAACAGTAGATGCTGCTGTCATAACTAGCCTAGGCAGCAAAGTGTATATCTATGAGCCCAAACACCCCTTTGGAGTCAAGGCCAATCATAGCACACCTCTGTCTATGACATTCACTTGTTTTTTAAGATGGAGATAAACACAACCACCCCCTAATGGCTGATGGGCTTTACCACAATAACAGTCTCACAATATTTTGTAGAAAAATAAACTTCTCATGTATTGTGCCGAAAAAATGAAAGGATTTACAAGACAAAATTGTATAATAAGTCAGATTTGGACAACTCAAGATCTTTAATCAATTATCAGCAAGGTTGTTTTTCAAAAATTTATCCACGCAACATACCTACTTTTATCTAAAAGGTATGCTATGTATCAACATTTGTTACTACCCCTTAATGTGAATGAAAACTTGCTAAGCTACCCATAGACCCAAACCATGCAAAGTAGTACCCATTTTTACTTTAAAAATCTTTTGAGTGCCAAAGTGTAATAGGGCAATTTTTTTAATTCAAGATAATTAAAAAAAAAAAAAAAAACCACAGGCTTGCTTATCTAACAAAATATTTCAGACTCTACACACCAAGCCTGAATTACCAAAGGTCTTCTTCAAAGATTAGTGAGCATGCTTCTATAAACTCATGGGATAAGTACAGTATAGATTGGGCAATTCTCTGAAGCTTAAACAATCAGCACCATAAAATGAGTAAAAATAAAATTTAGGTTAATTGTCTAGATTTATGTATTGCAGGTAATTTGGGGTTTTAGAAAGTTGCTAGTGTGTTTGAAGGATGTTAATTAATAGAGAAAAATTTGGTTTAGTGGGTTGAATCAAGTAATAGTATATTCCAAGAGAACAAATAGAGCAATTAATACACTAATTGATAAATCTAATAATCAATATGCTGACAGCAAAGAAGAAATCAGTGTACCCTTTAACATGAGTTATTATTATTTTTCTCATAAAAATAATTGATGTGCCTAGACAATTTTATAGAGGAACCACCCCACTGTGAACCACCAAAGATGGAGTCACACATCAAAGAGATATTTCACCTCTGTGAAACAATAGAAACATAGATAAAATGTATTCAGCTAGCTTATTAGAATGGGGGACCTATGCAAAGGTAGGGGGGATGAACTATCCCTCCTCTTAAAAGTTAATGTTGCTAAAAATAATAACTTGCCTAGCTGATTCTTGACTTGGACTCCAGGTTTGTTAACCACATCCGACCTCTTCTTTATATAGTTAAGACTTCAAAAGGTTAAAATAAACTCTGCTAAACTGTCATGACCAAAATGATTTAAAAAAAAAAAAAAACTACTTTCTAGGAACCAAAATAACTTATAGGTAAAAAAAAAAAAAAATGGGCTAAGACTAGTAGTTCAGCCATATACTTGCATCTTGTTCATACTTTTAGCTATACTCACTCAAATCATGCCCAAATTGCATAATTTTGGTCTCATAGGATAGCTAATAGGCTAACATTTCTATGTTCAACCACTTAAAGGTTAAGGGGAACAAGATGGATAAAAAACAAGGTTTGGGGATCCTGTGCAGGAGGTGTTTTCCGACATTTAGAACTTCTTTTAGCTCGCACTTTGTACACTAATAGACCTTTGTTTTATTCTACTACAGCTTGCTCTTCCATCACAACAAATTGAATCCTTGAGTCATATCATCTTGAAAATGGATACAAATAAACAAAACCCCTTTTTATTCACCCAGAAGTCCTCAAAGGTTGTAGGCAAGACTCAACATTGAATGCCCCTCTATCAAACCAAAGAATTGATTCTTCAACCATTCATTAGAAAGTAAGTAGATAAAAGAACAGGATGGAATAAATAAAAAGAACTAAAGTGATAAAAATAGTGAACATATAACAGATTTATCGGTATTATTGCCTACTAATATATATATATATAACAATGAATTAAACCTCAATCAACTCTCACAAGTAACCCGTTTTGCCATAAGGAGGATTCTTCAGGCATGATAGCAGTCCGGCTATGGCCCTAGGAATTACATAGACTTTATGGAATGAATTGTGGTACTTGTTTACGTCCGCATAAACAGACATCACGGGTTAGTCATACCCTACAATCGTACGGAAGCTATGGAGGTTGTGATAAGAAGGAACCCAATGCTATGTATTATGCATAACTCCCTAACGGTATTAGCGCTAAAATAATACATATACTATGAATCAAAATGCAACATTCAGCTATGTCCGAATAACCAGGATGCTACACAACAATTTGTTCGTGTTGTGTTTATCTTAAGCTCTCTGAGGAATCTAAAGTCTTTATGGATGCTCCTTTCTCTAAAGATGAGATTAAACCTATTAATATTTATAAATTAAAAAGAGAGAGAGAGAGAGATGAGATTAAACTTGTTGCATTCCATCTTGGAAAGCTCAAAGCCCCACAACCTGATGGCTTCCAAGCTAGCTTCTATAAAAAAAAATTATTAGAATATCATTGGGGATAATGTTATCAAGGTCGTTCTTAATTTTTTAATGAGGATACTCCAATATCCATTATTAATCAAACTTTTATTACACTTATTCCAAATATCAATAATGCTGAGTCTATTTCCCAATGTAGACCTATCAGTCTTTATAACACTTCTTATAAAATTATCTCTAAATCAATGGTCAATAGACTTAAGGTTGTTTCTCTTGAAATCAGCTCTCCCAATTAGAGTGCCTTAGTTCAAGGGAGGTAGATTACTGATAATATCCTTATCATCCAAAAAGTTTTAAGACTCCTCAAAGTTGGCAAATCCTCCAATCATCATCTGGCCATTAATATTGGCATGAACAAAGCTCAAGACTATGTCGAATGACCTCTAATTATCAGTATGATGAATCAAATTGGTTTTAATGAGTGTTGGTGTACATGGGTTTTGGAATGTGTCTTCTATTTTGAACAAAGTTCTGGTTAATGGTATACCTAGAAATTCTATTATTCCTACCAAAGGTCTTAAATAGGGTCATCTCATATCACCTTTCTTCTTTTTCTTTGCATTGAGAGTTTCTCTGCCTCTTTGTTTGCTAAAGAAAACTCTAAAAAAATCTTAGGCATGAAAATTAGAAGAACCAACCCTCCTATCTCCCATCTTCTCTTTGCAGATGACTGTTATATCTCTTTGAAAGCTAAAATGAGAGATTAACTATTTTATGGAGATTCTTAAAGATTTTAGTGAGGCTTTAGGTCAGACCAATTACAATAATAAATGTGATATCATTTTTAGCTCTAGAACCCCTTAAATATTCAAAAATATTATTCAAAATGCGATAAGAATCAAACAATCTCACATCCAAGGGTCTTATTTCAACCTTTCTTCCTCAGTGGGAAAGGATAAGATTTGTTTCTTTTCTTTCATCTAGAAAACAATTAATAATAGAGTTCAAGGTTGGAAAGAAGTACTCCTCAACCAGGCCCGTAAAAAAAATTTATTGAAATTAGTTGTTTCCTCTATTCCTTTCTATGCAATGTCTTGTTTCCTCATTCCCAAAAAAAAAAAAAAAAATTGCAATGCCATTAACATAGCTCAAAAGAAACTTTGGTGAAGAAGTAGTGATAATGACAAAAAAGATCAATTGGATTAGCTGGGATTATGTGAGAAAGAGCAAAAAAAGATAGAGGGCTAGGTTTCCAATATCTTCGTTCTTTTAATCTTGGAGAATCTCTCAAAATTAGGATGATTTATTGGTTAAAATCCTTAAATCTCTCTACTTTCCCAAATCCAAATTCTTTAAAGCTTTCCTAAAAAATAATAGCTCCTAATCTTGGAAGAGTATCTTTAGAGATACTTCTCTTACGTGGTTTGAGATGGATGTGGGTAATGGGGATAAAATCAATATTTGGAAAGATCCCTAGATCTCTCTTGCTCCTTAGTTTAAGCTCACCGTTGTCTCAAATGATAGTCATCAAGTCCATAGAATTAATGAGATCATTGATCCTATTAACAAATCTTAGAATCTCTGCCCCATTAAAGTTTAAATATCAAATTATGATTTCTTAAACATTTCTCAAATTCATATTGGTCACTCGTCTCTTCTAGATCATCTCATTTGGCACTTTGATAAAAAAAGGCATCCTCTCTATTAAATCTATCTATCAAGTTATCGTCTCCCCTTTAAATCCAAATCCTTCTACCTCCACCCCCTTTCTTTGGAATCAAATCCGGAGTTTAAATATTCCCCCCAAATTGAAGCTTGCAAATAAGCCGCCCTTCCTGTTAAAGAAAATCTTCTTAATAGGAACATTAACATGCTTCCCCTTTGTCCTTTGTGTCAAGAAGAGACTGAAACAATCTTACATTGCCTTATCAAATATAAATTTATCTCCCTAGTATGGCTCTCTTTCCCTGTTTCTTAGAACTTCAAGCCATATATCTATCTCCTTTGCATAATGGATTAAGAAATTTTGCAATATGAATTTTTATGGTAAAAAAGAACGCATAGATTTGTTAGAAATCATTGCCATTTACTGCTAGATGATTTGGAAAGGTAGGAATGCTTTAACATTTGGATATATTTCTCTTAATCCTCGCAATTTTATTTTAGCTGCAAATAGAATGCTTCACAAGATTCCTGATTTTTCCAATAGCGAGCCTGCAATGGAGAGGCCTTCTCCTGCTTCAGCTTGATCCCCTCCCAATCACAATTTTGTTAAGATTATTTTTATGAGGCTTCCTTGTTAGTGTTATCATCTGGAATTTTCAGTCTAACCTCATTTTTGCTAGAGTGAAACCAATCCATCACGTATCAGCCTTGCTTGGTGGCTAAATGTTTGGCTCATGCTCTTGGTTGTTCTTTGATTATTTGGAAGGTGATTGTGTAATATTCTTCTCCCTGATGAAAGATGACATTATCAAATGTCAAGGAACATCATTTCAAATTGTAAAACGTATATTAACTCCTTTGGAAACTTTGAACTCTCTTTGATCAAGTGTTAAGCCAATTTAGAGCCCACTCACTTGCTCAGTTTGAGGCTTCTGCTCCTTCCATAGATTGGTGAGTTTCCTCCCCTCCTCGGTGATTAGTGTCAGGTTGTTAACTATTGTTCTCCTCCTTCTAGAGGTTATTTATATAATCTCTCATGTTTACCAAAAGAGATATAAAGAGAGAGAGAGAGAGAGAGAGAAAACTTGATGATGTCGTATCCCGACTCACCAAGATGGTTCTCTGGTTGCCCTCAATCTTGAATCTCACTCACTAATCCCGCCTGCACCAACTGATGACATCATATCCCAACTCACCAAAAAAGATCCTCTAGTCGCCCTCGATCTGGAATCTCGCTCACTAATTATGCCTGCACCAACTGATGATGTCATATCCTGACTCACCAAGATGGTCCTCTGGTCCCCCTCGATCTGGAATCTCACTCATTGATCTCACTTGCACCAAGACAATGAACAACGTTAGTGTGGCACCAGCCTACACCCCTTCAACGCTCAAGTTAGTGATCAGAGTTTAATCGAAGAAAATTGCTAGTGGTCTTTTTCCTAGTTTTTTTTACCTACATTCTTCTCAGAGGTTCCTCCCTTTATATAGGGCTTCTTCCGGCAGTTTCACGTGGTCCTTGTTAGGAATATTCCTCAAGTTAGTTAGAGGGACATGGGCAAGTGGTACACATGGCAGCATTGGATTAATTGTTCCTATGCACCACTCTGAGTCCTGTAACCACCTGTCTGCCTCAATGGCAGTCGACACCCATCACTCGGTCAATTTGGCGTCACTAGCATTTTGATCAGCATGTGATTCATGGTCATCATGATGTCTAGGCTTGTTGCGCTCTTTCTAAGACGGTTAGCTGGGTCGCAATCGGCCCAGCACTTGGATTACCGGTAATCATCGGTTGTCATTAGTTGGCATTGTTTGGTCATCGTCAGTCATTAACGATCGGGCGTCAAGCTCTATGACTAGGTCACAATGAGTCGTCCAACAAGTTGGTTGCACCTAGGTGGTTCGCTCGGTTGGTCAACTCTATCCAAATACCTCATCATCAAAACTCATTAATATGTTTAGGTCCTTTTTATTATGGTACGATGGTGGAAAAGAAATGTTGTGCTATTGTCTTCAATTTAACCTGGAGCAGCCTGATATGCAACATGACTATGCAATCCAGAGAGTGACCTAAATGACCTGATTAGACGAACAGTGAGAAAACCAAAAAATTTGACATGTTTTCTAACCTTATTTGGAATCGAGCAACCTAAATTGTTTCAGGGGTATTTTTAAGGTTTTTACTTGTGCTTTGGAGTGGGGTTTCATGGAATTTGTGACTCGATATACATAGTCCTATCCGCATGATTTTTTATTTTTTTTTATTTTATTATTTTGTGTGTGTGTGTGTGTGTGTGTGTGTGAGAGAGAGAGAGAGAGAGAGAGAGATTTTGTTGGGATAGATTTTGGGAGAACTTGTTGTAATCTTCACTATAGTAAAAATTTCTTGATCGTCTTCACCCATGTATATGGGTAATCTTAAGCTTGCAAAACCACGTAAATTCTTGTGTTATGTGTGATTGTTCTTTTGTATTTTTGTTTTCTCATTTCATTTCACAAGGCAGTTAAACCCGAATCCGATCCTTTTTTAATAAGAAAAAATTTCATAATTTTATTAATTATCCTAGGCACTCTGTTTGTAAAGCCCCTGGTTGTTAATCACTCAAACGCTCACAAACTTTTATCCTCTTCTCTCAGTATACTTCAGACGGCATTGTAAGATCCCAAGTGCAATCCGATTTCAGGCTCAATTTGCTGAAGGCATAATCGGATTGCACTTGGGATCTTACAATTCCGTCTGAAGTGAACTGAGAGGAAAAGATAGCAGTTTGTAAGCGTTTAATTCATTAACAATGAGGGGCTTTATCCTGCATTGATTGAATAGTCTGTCAAAGTTCAATCAAATTATCTTGCAATACTTCAGGGATTAAATTCACCCAACATTTAAAACTCTCTAATCTGGAGCGGTTGAAAATATAAATGGAAAGAGACCTGCAATGGGGAACAAAAACTAACACTTTATTCAAAAATACATAAAAGACCTCACTCATACATACCCTACTAACATATATATTCGCAGAACATCTTCAGAGAGGAAGGAGCTAAAACCTTCATCTACCTCCAATTTGTTCTTCATGCATCTATACTAGTTCGAAAATAAGAAAAGTGGGTCACTAGCAAAAGTTGTTTAAGAGGAGGATCTCGTGGGAGGGACGAGCTTCACATGCCGCTCTCTGTTGTATTTGAGATCTCGGGCTTCACTGTAGGAGATCTGGTAGGAGTTCGTCAGCACCTCAAGAGGCATTCCCTTGAACGTTGATGTAGAACCAACCAGAGGGTTCTCCATTGGCATGGCTGAGGTCAGGAAGTTCACCCATTCTAGGCCATTGTTACCTGCCCTTTTCACCGAAACGTAATACTGAGGGATCACAATGAGCTCCCCTTCCCTCACTTTGTCATCAAACACGGTCTGCCCGTTTTCGCCAACCACCTGCAACCGGCCCTCGCCTCGGGTCACATAGACAACGCTGTGGGCATTCATCTTCCAGTGAGGTGCGTGCATGGCGTTCTGCAACAGATTTTATAAACACTATAGTTAAGTAGATAGTTGTAATTAGTTAATGCCTATAAGGATCGGGCTGGTGTCTCTGAAGTCTGAAGGCCACCGATCCAAGTTATCTGATCTCGTCCCTAGTTACCCGCTGATTATTTTGACCCGATTAAGATCCCTGGACCGGTTTTGAAGGTTTGACCCGTTTTGGGTTGTAGGGTTTTTTTGGGATGAATGCATAATATAAAGAAGGATGTGGTGGTGGTGGCGGAACGCCGGGGGGGGGGGGGGTGGGGTGTTTGTGAGAGGTAAAAAAGTAAAAAGAGTTCTTTGGGTTTTTCTTAGGTTTCGCCTTTGGGTTTGGAGACCTCGCCTTCTCTATATTTTCTCAGTTCGCTCGTGGATGTAAACAATATTATTGAATCACATTAAACTTTGTATTGTGTGAATGCTCCTTTGTGTCTATTAATTTCTGTGTTTTTTTAGGTCATTGGAAACTTGAATCCCGATTCATTTTGTTATGCTATCATATGCAAATAGTCTTTAAAACCCAATTACTTGGTCGAGTTGTTGGAAAACTCGTCCAGATTTACTCGGAAAACTCGGCTTTAACTGGGGTGATCAGGTTGCTGATGTCATCCCAACTTTAGCACCGAGTTAGCCAAGAATTCAACCGAGTTTTCCGGTCAACTAAGTTAGTTTTAAAACAGTGTCATATAAAAAAAATAAAAAATTACCGGGTAGAGGTTGCCCTTCTCGGCGCTCATGTCTGTGTAATAGAGGATAGGAAGCTTATGCATGTTTACAGTGTAGATTCGCCCGGCTTGCCTCGAGTAAACGTCGGCTTCTTTTGGGTTGTCGAGGTACTGGTTGATCTTCAAGTTGCAGTAGGTCTCCTCCAACCCATTTCTCCCTCCTTGCTCTCTGTAACTCTCTTTATATTCATCTTCTTCATCGGGTCTAATCAAGCTCATCCCTCCCTTGACCTTGACAATCCAGCCCCTGTTGTCTTCCCTCTGAATCCTCCTAGCCACATCCTGAGGAATGTGGAAGGCTTGGGCCATCAAGTTCTCATCGAAAGCCTGGAATATGTTCTGGAAGTTTTCCCTTTCCTGCTCGTGCTGCTGCCCTTGTTTTGACCTTTGGGGTTGCCCACCGGCAAGGTAGAAAGACTGCATACCATCACAAGGAACATATATTTAACATTTTAACATGCAAGACTAGTGAAGCTACATGCATAAACACAAGGAACAAATATTATCTATAGGTGCATGCTATTAAAATATATGTTAAAAGTATATTAACTCTTACCTCTCCTATCACCTTAGGGTTTTAGGAGAGAGAGTAATTGATTTATTTAAGATGGTACCAGGTCATGTTATAGGTTGTGATCCAGCATGAAAACGTGGGTTCAAGTCCAATGAGCAGCCACTTTGTGTAAAAAAAGCCAAAGGTTAGATCTGTTTCCCATCCAGTGCCCCTTTCAGTGCCTCCTAATTGCGGGACCAATACTAGGTAATGACCTTTTTATATCACCTCTAATCTCTCTTATCAACTTAGGGTTTTAGGAGAGACGATTAATTGCTTTATTTAAGAACTGCGTGATATGTAAAGGAATAAAGCATTGACGAGGTGGAGATGGAGCACAAAAGGGTTACCCTCTGTGTTTGGTCGAGCTGGTTGGCCTGGTTGTTTAGGTCATTTACAGAAACCGCAATGAGCTCTTCGTTGCCATCGTTGAAGCACCAATGGGCTGCACCGGCCGGAAGAGCAACGATGTCTCCCCGGCGAATCCGGTGTACCTTCTGGTGTTGATCACCCCTGTCCTGTCTACCTTCTTGTTCCTGACTGCCTTCTTTATCCCCAGCGGATTGCTGCCCGCTTGAGTGGAATGTCTCTGCACATCCTGGGTAGGATATCCCTAGTAAACCTTGGCCTGTCCACACATTCATTCATATTAATGGTGATTATTTATCTGGTTAAATAACACAAATCCCACATTTACAACAACACATATGCAAACTATTAAAATATATGTCAAAGTATATTAGCTCTAACCTCTCCTATCACTTTAGGATTTTAGGAGAGACGGTTAATTGCTTTATTGAAGATAGTATCAGATAAAGGTTAGGTTGCGAGTGCGTTCATTGTCCAAGAGTTGCGAGGGGAATTGTTGAAATATAATAAATATATTAACTCATACCTCCCCCTACCACCTTATGGTTTTGGGCGTGTTGGATAATTCACTCTTAATACAAACCTTGTTGAACGTAGACTAGGCGTGGGTAGGGAGAGAAGTTGGGCAATGAGAGGGAATTAGGTTGCATGATGTTCCTCATGGCTGCCACTCCAGCGCACTGGAACTGCTCGTCGTTCTCATTCCACAGCTCGGTCACGCCGCCCTCCGACTCAATCCGTCGAGAGGGACGGGTTGCCGATAGCCGTTGGATACGGCACTGACGGGCATCGCTCAGGCTTGTCTGAGTTTGCTCTCTCATGCCGGCAACGCGACTAGCAATGACAGACAAAGATAGGCAGATGGCTAGCAGTAGAACCGAAGGAGGCCTCTTGCTGGCGGCCATGATGACACAGAAAGGAAGAAGAGAAAGGCAATGCTATGAGAGGAAGCTGTAGGGGAGATGGTGAGATGGGTTGGGCTTAGAGTTAAAAGCCCATTTTATAGTGTGGAGATTGGAATCTTGTGCAGAGGTGAGAGGGCTTGTGGCGCCTCGTCTTGGTTGTTTTTGCATGCATGGTTTTGTCGTGATGTTAACTGACATATGCCACTTATCAAAAGGGCATCTTCTACGTGGTGGTGAACAATAGTGTCTGTCTTGTGTGCAAGTAACTTCTTTCCAGTAGGCCTGCTGGAAGCCTAGAAGGTGGCAATGGGTCTGGAAGCGGTTGATCGGGTCGGATCAGGATAGTCGGGTCGGATCAGGATATTAAAAAACACCATTGGACTAGAATTACAAAGGAAAATCCGCAATGTTCTCTATTTGATTTACCTAGGACAGCCTTTTATTCATCTGAACTTATTTTTACCTTACTAAGTACGCCCCAAAAAAATTAGTTTACTTTATTGTAATTGGAGCATGCTCCATTAAAGGCCACTCTATTACTTTAAACGCGCATGTACATGCACACGCACACACACAGAGATTGAACAGACAAGGGGAAGCTTGACAAAGATTTCTAGTTAAGGCTGGAGAGTCTCCTGCCCACACATCTTTGCCACTGCCTAGACACGTATTCCAAAAAATTAGAACACCTGTTTTTGAAGTACGTTTACACTGCAGGTGGTCGCAAGAAAGTCTTGTAGGAGGATTCTGAGTATATGGCTTAGTGATCTGCTAAGGTTACTAGAGCCTGAAAGAGACCCCCCGGATTTCGTGCACACAAACGATGTGCGAAGTTGTGTGCATGGACCAGGGGGCGGACACATCAGCACCGAAAAGTGATAAGCACACCCCCTAAAAGTGTAAATCACTTTTCAGCACTAATGTGTTCACCCCCTGGTTCGTGCACATAACTTGCCCATGTCTTTTGTTTACACGAAATCCGGGCTCTGAAAGAGATAACCAGAACCAATGGTTGATGACCAAGGATTAGAGAGAGAACCAAGAAAAACTCACACTAAGCTATGAGAATAATGAGAGTAACCTTGCTAGCAGGTAAGAAAACATACTTTATCTAATCCAGTCTAGGGGTGGCAATGTTTGAAATGACCCATGAACCCAACACGAAATAAACAGGTTAGGGTTGACCATAAATTTTTTTGGGTCAAATAGATTGACCAGTGTTGACATGATTAATAAATGCGTCAGGTTCAAGTTGACTCACATAGTTGTATACCCTAAACTCAACAAGAATTACCATATAAGTGGCAAACCCGACACGAACCCAAACCAAAATAAGTTGGTTAGGGTTGACTCTAACCGAGTTTTGGGTCAAAGTGAATCAACCCGCTTTGAAATGATAAGTCCAGTCGCTCTGAGCTCTCATTGGCAAGTGATTGATTTAAGGCCGGCAACCCGTCGTGACCACTTTGGTGTTCATTTTCTGACTCACTATCGAGACTAGGAATTCTCTCCCAACGTATTAGACTCAGATCTCAATCTCTAAAAATTCCACTGCCTCTTATCAGTCTTTTCCATCTTTTTCTTCCCTTGTGTCCCTCTATTTCAAATGAGACAGCAAGGGGAGCATTTATAACCCATCACAGACCCTGCTGTTAATATGTAAAACAACAGAGTAGAAGAAGCCTTCATGTGCCTCCTCACCTATCCGGTACGTGTTATGTCTTGAATGGAAGAGCCAGATGTGAATCAGGAAAGGAGGATAACCTTGTAGTCCTACCGCTACTAAGGGTGTTTGGACTCTAGAAGATATGCGTCGCTTAATAACACTCTACATTATGCGATGTGCAATACGTGGTAAAAAAGAAGAGAAAAAAAAAAAAATAAAGTAAAGTAAACCACCAGCTCTTCCACCTAGTGCAAAAGGGTTTCCACCAATAATCAAGCTTAGGTTTCCAAGATCCGGAAAATGAAGCACCAACTATGCATCCAATATGAACCCTGAATTGAGAGGGAGATTGGTGCTTTGAGTTGCAAAATTGAACTCCATACCAACGGAGAATGATTGTCTGTTTTGAGACAGACCTCTATTATCGTGCATTAATTGAAACCCTGATGCGTTTTTGAATTTGAGGTCTTTTATTGACCACTTACTTTTTCAACTGAACACTTTTTTGGAGCCTTTTACACCCACCCCCCCAAAACAACACATGTCTGTTTATAATTCACCATATACACTACAGAGGCATTTTTATCACAGAACATTTGCTT
>JAOXJP010100636.1:0-14407 GCA_025762735.1 Platanus orientalis | reverse complement strand
ATGGTTGACAAACATATTATCTAATAGGATAAACACAAGGGAACAAGTAGATTATCTTCATTTTCTTCTTTTTTCTCTTTTCCTTCCTCACCCTATTTTTTACTTTCTTTGGAATTTTTCGTTTTTCATATAATTTTTTTAACATAACAACATAATGTCGACTTTCGTCAATAATACACTGCGAAAGGGGAATATTTGCTTAACACATCGATATTGTATATCATGTTGACTGAAAATTGAAGTTTTATAATGTATTTAATGTTTCGCGTCGGTATAGGAATATTTCGTGTCGGTCCTAGTTGACATGGACATATATCGGAGGACATATAAAACATTTGTTACCATGTTCCCATTATCGTTCGTGGAACCTATTATTTACTGGGGACCCTCTAAATTTGAACTTGGTCACATATCTTCTCTATATGACTCTCGCTCATTTTTGCTTTTCCCCTTCTCGGCTTGATTATTATAGATGGTCCCTTGACCTTCAAGGCTCTTTTTTGTCAAATCTTTATTTTAATTCCTTTCCTCTCCCACCTCCCTGTCTTCTCATCCCTCCTCCTTGTTCCTGTTTAAATTTATCTAGAATGGCATTTGTGCTTCTCGGGTCTAAGCCTTTTTCTATATTGCATTTCATTGCAAGATGAATATAATGAATCTTCTCCAAAAGAGGCGCCCTTACATGATGATTTCTTTACACATTTATGTTCTTTGTATGGCAAACAGCGAATCTAGTGCTCGTATCATACTCCTTTGCATTCATATATATATATATATATATATATATATATATATTATATATTATGCTCCATTTCCCTTTCTCAAGTGGCATTTGAAATTACCTTTTTACTCGCTTTTCTCTTTATTGTGTTATGCCTAACTCCCTCCTTGAGTTCTTAAGGAAATTACGTGCCCCAAACCATTACTCTAGAGGGAAGGAACGTAATATGAGGATTTTTTAAGGCACATCTAGACCCTATCCGAAGTCATAATTCTATTTTTTTTGAGGTTGCATTATGAGCTATGGCTAGTGTGCTTCCCATTGGGAGGTGTACGAGTGTATCATTATCTCTTTCCCTACACTCCCTTGTATCTCTCTCCCCTCTCTCAAGCTTCTCAGTTGCGGTTTTCTCTTCCTTCCTCTTTCAATAATTAAAGTTATACATCAAAGAAAAAAAATAAAAAATTGGGTTATAAAGTTTGGGGCTTCTCACTTTCTCACCTTTTATAATAACAGCTACTAAAACAACCCCAAAGAGAAATAATATAACTGCCCCCATAAAAGTTGGCTTGAGACCCTTAATTTGGATTTCTTAGTGGGAAGCACTTCTTTGGTGGTGAATAACTGAACAGAATACATGACACCTATCACAACATAATGTTTTTCCACTCACATGCAAACTCTGATTTCTTTATGGGAAAATGCAGCACTTAATAAGTTGCTACCAAGTGTGGGCTCGCAGCTATGCTAGAATGTATGGGAAAAGGGGATCAAGTGATCTCTTCATGCGGTGGTTCCAGTTCCTTATATTCAACCAAATTTTCTTTATTGTTACAATTATTTGATTCCAACAAATGCTTTATGTACACCTAGTGTATCATCCATGTTTGGTAGTTGGTGGTTGTTTATGCAGTGGTTATAGTAGCTGCCAATCTATGATGTTTTTTAGCAACTTATAAGTTGAAGTGTATGGTTTTCAAGACCATAAATTGAAGGGTATGTTTTGGACACTCATTTCTTCATGATAGAATGAGGGTGGTGGGTAGGGTTCAAATGCTTGATATTATTTCTACTCTCCTTGTACTCATTCTGCTGATCAGTTTCTTCAGTTCATGAAACAAAATGTGTCTTAAGATTTGTCTTGTACTAATTGTACTGAGCAGTATTATTGCTCATTTTCACTTTTGTCTGGAAGAAATCTTCATTTTAATTTCTGCCATGTGACTTTTATGAGCACCTATGCACTGATGATGGTGAGTTCAATATATTTAGCTATGCTCTGATATGATTCAATTGCACAGTTGTCAATGTCTACACTGCTTTGGTTAGCAGACAACACAGTTTAATTTTTCAATCACTATGTTAGGTAAGCTGGGATCAAGTCGGAGACCTCTAGGTTGCAACTTTGAGTACTTAGCTATTGGTCTTTGATCCCTTATATCTAATCTTTACTATGCTACGTATTAATGCTTTTTTTTTTTGAATAACAATATATTAAAATGGAAGCGAGGAGAAGATACAACAAATGACTGAGAAGGTTGAAATAAAAGGAAACAAATACAAAGAGAACTAGCCCTTGGCTAGTCAGAATGATATATATATATATATATATATACACACACACACAGGAGTGCAAATCCCTTATAAGCTCATTAATGGAAAGACCCTCAAAATCCTTTGAAGCCATACCACAAGAATCAAACTCAAATGTAATGGAGACGATAACTTCGAAACATGATTTAGAAGTCCCTTTGAAAATTCTCTTGTTGCGCTCTTTCCAAATGCCCTTGCAAATTTAATGAAAGATTGCAAGCCAAAACTTCTTACCTCTTGAGTGTGGGAAAGGGGCATGCCATTGCCTTATGAGATCAAGGGGGCAACATGGCATGGCTCAATTAAGAAGGAGAAGGTGAAGGATATGATTGCTAATGCCTTTAGAGAATGAACAGTGAAGCATTATATGAGCGCCCAACTCCCCATTAGCCATGCATAGAACACAAATATGCAAAGACAACATCAGGTAAGGGTGCCCCTTTCGATGGAGATTCATATGTTCGTCTTACAAAGAAATGAAATCCAGAGAAATGTTTTGACCCAAGGAGGAGAAAGGCCATTCCAAACTGATTTAATGGGAAAGGAAGGTGGAGGAGAGGGAGACGAAAGGAATTTAAAGAAAGATTTGATTGAGAAGAGACTAGAAGAATCAAGGGCCCACTTGTACCTATCAGGATGACAAGGAACAAGGCCGAAATGTTCTACAGCATCATAAAGAGAAATAACCAAGTTCCTAGTTGAGAGGGTCCCTTGATTATAGAAAATTCTAAGAGAGGCCCTGATGAGATATAGGCTGATTTATTGGAGGTGATGTGAAAAAGACGAGGAAATGGGATGCAATAGTCAAGTCTCCAATCTAGACGTCCATAGAAAAAGTAACTTGGTTCTTATTGACAATGACGAGTAAGATGGAAAGAGACCAAAGGATGAGTGGCAATGATGTGTTTCCAAATAACCAAGCCTCTAGGAATTGTTGATGGATTTGAGTCCCACCCATTTTGATCCAATCCAATTTTTTTTGGATCCGATCCATACTTGCAAAGAATGCCATAAACTTCCTTATTCTTCCAAGGTAAATCGCCACATCCCTTTTTCAAGAAGCACCGTGTTTTTCCTAATGATATTTCCAATCCCATGACCCCCCATAGATTTTGTCTTGCAAACATTAGCCTAACTAAAAAGATGATCTTTTTGAGACCTCCCCTGTTCCATAAGAAATCCCACTGAATTTTCTCAAGCTTCTTTGTCACTTAAACAAGAATGGAGAAGATCAACAAGTAATAGGCATGAAAATTGGATAATACTACATTAATGAGAGTAATTCTACCACCCAGAGAGATGTGAATCCCAAGTGAGTTTCCCCCCCCTTACAGGAGGCTAAGATACTCTAGAGGCAATTCATCCACACTATAACCAAGAATGTATCTTAAGGGAGAAGAATAGAATCTTCCACATTGATCCCACTATACCTGACTTCCTCCAATTGATTTTGATCCCAGGAATCAATTCAAATATTTGCAAAGCATGTTTGAGATTCATGATATCTATAGTAGAGCGATTGGAAAAAACAATAGTATCATTTGCGAGTTGTAGGTGAGAAATGGTGAGAGCATAGGAGGGAAGCTTAAAGCCAACAACCAAATTAGCCCGAATAGCATGGGAAAGCAGGGCACTAAGGGAGTTGGCTATCAAAGAGAAAAAAAAATGCGAGAGCAGTTCTCCTTGTCTGAGACCTCTGGATGCACGGAAAAATCCTTTAAAGGTACCACCAAGTAAGATAGAAAACCATGAATATTTCACACAACCCATTGTCCAATTAATTCATCTAGATTCAAAACTTTTCTTTGTTAAAACTCATTCTAGAAATCCCCAATCAACTTTATTGGAAACTTTTTCAAGATCAATTTTACAGACAAGACTAGATGAGATAGAGATCATCCAGGAGTCAACACATTCATTCGTCATAAGCATTTCGTCAATGATTTGTCTGCCTTTGATGAAAGCCCCCTAGGTATTTGAAACAACATGAGTCATGACATTTTTGAGCCTACATGGGAACTTTTGCAATGATTTTATGAGGGCTTCGAACAATACTGATGGGTTGGTAGTTCGTAAGAGGGGATGCACTATTAATCTTTGGGATAAGAGCGATGAAAGTGGACCGAGCACCTTTATGGAGGGTACACCTCATAGAATTCTTTGAAGACCGTCAACAAATCATCTTTAATGAACTCCCAACAGGTTCGGTAAAAGAGCATAGAGAAGCCATATTGAATACAATTGACTTAATTTCCTTTGAGATGGGCCCTTCAAGAGAGAGCCTAATCTGGAGGTAGACAGTCCTCAAAGAGGTTATCAATTCTAGTGGAGAGACGATGTCTTGAGAGAATAGGCATTTGTAGAAATTGGGAGTTGTAGTTGCTTTGTCCTTAAATACAATCAATTCATTTCTATCAATCAATGACTTTGTAATGAGGTTATTTCTTTTCCTCCCATTAGCAATACTATGGAAGAATTTTGTGTTGCTATCCCATTCCTTAAGCCATTTGTATTTAGAGTTTTGCTTTCAGAAAATTTCATGTCTGAGTAAAGATTCTAGCTTCGCCATAAGAGACAACTGGGAAGCTTATAGATCCGGGAGACCCATATTTTCCTTGTATTGCTTGTCAAGATTCGAAATCTCATCCAATACTTTATCTTTGTTTAAGCTTAGCTTTTCAAAACTTTTCTTGTTCTAATCTTTGAGTTGTCTTTTAATGAATTAGAGTTTTTGACAAAATTTGAAACCTTCCCTTCTAGATACAATACACTTCTTCCACCAAGAGTCCATGTTGGATTTAAAATCTGGGTGAAGGGTCCACTTGTTTTCAAAATGAAAAGGTTTGGGACCATAATTTTGAATCTTAGTATTAAGGACAATGGGCCAATGATCAAGAGATGTCTAAAATAAGCCTCTTGGAAGAAGTGGGGGAATTTATCCAAGAGATGTCTAAAATAAGCCTCTTGGAAGAAGTGGGGGAATTTATCCTCCCAATCAGTAGAGATCATAAATCAACGCGGCATGAAGTGGGGTTCTCATGTCCATTAGTCTTAGTGAAGCGGCTATTTAGAAGGGGTTGAATCTCTTAGATTCAACAAGGTCACAGAGATATTTATTTCATGCATCGTCCTTGTGATTTGGCTACCTGAATTCTTTTCTAAGGGAGATCTAGTTGCGTTAAAGCCACCTCCAACAACCCAAGAACCACTCCATCGTGAACGAATGGAAGAAAGCTCAGCCTCAAAACACCAGTTAACATCCATTCAAACTCGAAATCCAAAGATGAGAAAGAAATAGAGGCTGAAAATGTTCCAAAAAGCATCAAGCTTTACAAACATAAGGGAGTTCCAAGGTATTAAGATGCCATCCAACGATCCATCCGCAGGAAGATAACATCATTCATCTAACCTACACTTTTAAGAAGACTAACCTTTTTAATTTGTATAAGACTTGGAATGTTTGGGTTGTATCTTCTAGTGCAAGCTCTAACCAAACAACATTTCTTTACACCACCCTACCCTCTTACATTCTAACTGAGAATGTTCATTTACAACTTGTGCAACTATAGACAGCCTTTTGGAAGGAGAAAAATCACTGCCATCTTTCATATCCCACTAAAGATTTTTCATTTTTCTTGATGCTTTGTTCCCTTTTTCTGATTAAGGGAGGACATCCACCAAGAATTCAAAAATCTTGACTAAAACACCATTATCATCAACTGCATGCAAACCCATTTAATCCACAATTCCATCCACCCTAGCACAATCCCTATGGACTTCCAAACTTTGAGCCTCAAATTCCACAGTTGGAACAACATTTGTTTGCAAGAATGGATCAGGATCCAGGGAATGACAGAGCTAGAGGAAAGGTGTGTTGCAGAAGAGAAGGTAGGAGAAACAATAGACTTTAAATAAGACAAAGGAACAAATTGTTGTATACCTAATTGAGAAGAGGATTTAGAATGGCCAGAACCAACCTCGGGAAATGGGATGTTTGAATCGCATCTGATGGCAGATGTAGAATATCCAGAGTAACCAAAATCATCATAGTCCACAATTTTAGACGGATGGTTTGAACCAAAATAGCTTCTGTGAATGTTCGTCTTCTAACACCTTGTCATTGGGAGGAAGGTCTTCATCAAAGACATTTGCGACAGTCAGATTCTGATGAAGGGGGCAGGGTTTCATCATCATTAATAGAGTTTTCCTTTGGACCTTGAGACTCATCCACCTTACCTAGAAACCATAAGTGAGGATGATGTTGTGGAGAGAAGACCAGAGTGGAGAAGACACTTGTTGAGATGTCTGGTGTTCGGATGACGTCATTTAGAGGTGAGAGACATGGAGAAGTGATGGCCCTGAATGATTTACCCAAAGCAGCATGCTGCATAGAGGATGTTGGGAAAACCGATTTGGCTAGAGAATAGCGGGAGATGTCGGAGAAGCCACTTGGAGCCATGAGGATTCAAAAGCTTCGTTAGTCACTGGCTTCAGCCAATGGGGAGGGGAATGGGGTAGAGACAAAGAATTGGTTGCAATTGGAGAGACGATTAACTTAATTGGGTTGGATTCAGACCCTAAAGAAATAGACCCAACTTTATGAGGGCCTAGCTTGGGCTGATGAAGGTCTATCTACTTCATGCTAGATCCAAGACAAATAGGTCTTTTTAGATGGACCTAGGCCCAAGATCCCTTTCCCTTTTGAACGAGGTGGCAATTGATCCTTTAAAGTGCCTAGTTTTAAATTTGAATTGATTTGCCATTTTGGAAAGTCTGGGGCAAGGATAAAACCGTCAATCGACTTGCAAGATGAAGTGGTGCTTCCAGTTGTAGGATTTAGGGATTCCTCCAAGATGCCCCTGGATTGTGATACATCATCATCTTCAACCTCAGAACATCCTCCAAGGTTGAAGCATCCAATAGGGAAAGGGTTAGGCAGGTCCGTAATAGGGGATTCCACCTCAATGATCACCATGTAGGCATCTTTGAAAGATCAAGAGACCTGACCTTGGTTCGAGCAAAGTGAAGATCGGTGAAGTTTTTCGTCTTGGAGTCGATCTCTTGGAGCCCACCGCAAGCGAAACCCAATTCCTTGAAAGTGGCAAATATCCAAGCATCAAAGGGAATGTTGTAAAGCCTTGTGCAACGAGAACCAAGCGACTTCAAGAGGGTCTATCGTGTAGGATTTGGTGTCGTCATAATGATGATTCCATTGCCAAGAGAGATGAGCTCGAGCTAGGATATGCGCAGCTTCAAGGGGAGAGGCTGCTAAGAATAAACCCCTTGCTCTAGTGAGGAGCTGAAAGGTTTGATGCCGAAGACATCACCACCACTTGGGCAACTAGGATGGGGGACACACACACACACTTCACAATTGACCGTCAGATTCCAATCCAACTTGTCCAAAACCCCGCCAGGAGAACTCGGTGGGAGATGTGTGGTGTAGCTTGGCAACGCTTGTGGAGGTGGATTGATAGATGTTCTTCAGGAATGACAACAAACACATTCCTGAGCTTGGATTTCCATTCTATAATGTGAAAGAAACAACCCCATTTATTTATTTTCCCTCAAGAGGAAAATCGTTCTATCCTTTGATCGTAAGGTCTCTTTAATCTCATGGGTGTCGACAACAGTTAACAGGAAACGCATGATGAAGGAAATTGACCTTGGACCACAGGATCTCAGGAAAGGAGATGAAACAAGGTCTGCTATGATCTCTTTCTGTTACCTTGAACCAAGCATCAGAATATCTTAGTTTTAAGGACTTCTGCTCAATAGAAAAGAAACGATGATCAGTAAGAGTTTTTGGCTTCATGAGCAAAAGCAGAGGATCAGGAAAAGTTTCCGGAGATCATAGTTGTGACCAGGGAATTCATAACGTATGCTGGATGTTCAATTATGCGAAACAAACAAAGGACAAAAAGGAAAGAAAATCCAATTGTGTCCCTCAAAAATCAATGGTATCCAAATACAACACATGTTCGACACCAATACTTCATCTATTTAGAGGAGTCCCTGCAACATCGAACCAGAAAGACTATAATTGCTATGTATTAATACTGGTATAAAGAGCTGGAGATATGATAACCTCTGACCTAGACGTTAGTCATATTTTTGGAAGTCCTTTCCCATTAAACCTAGAAAAGTTAGGAAGTCCCTGTTAGATGTCCCATATTGAAAAGTCAGAGTTGAAAAGTACGGAAGTTATTTGGTTTTAGGACCGGCCTTGTTTTTCAGTATTTCAATACAAGATGTGTTCATCAACAACATAATTTTTTGGCTACATCTCACGCTATTTAACTACTTATCTGTAAGTAGCCTTCTGTTACCCAATGCATCTGATTAAATGGCCACTTAGATTCCAATTAGAGCATCAGTAACTGTGTTCAATATAATGATTAGTTTCTTGTGAATTGTGATTCTCTAGTCATTCCATGAGAACTATACCTGTTCTTATGGAAGTTCAGACTTGCCTCAGATCATTTTTCTGAAGGTGAAATTAGTTTCTTCTAAACGCTGCAGTGGCAACTTGCTAAAGTCCAGACAACAGGCTTGGGTCATTGAGGAACCTTTGAGAATTGTAGTTATTGAGGAAAACCCCTCACATGATGCATTTCTAGTGTGGCCCTTACTGTTTGTTACTGTTTCTTCTTGTACATTTGTAGATGAATCTTTCAATTTCTATTTCCATTAACAGACAAGTTATGTATGCAGGCACAACCAAATGCCCACACGTGACTAATGGTTTTGTTTTCATTAATGATGTGTGATTCAGTTTTGAATTGTTCTGGTGAAGTTTGTATATTTCTAAAACTTATTTGTGATGTGGGTGTTCAAATTATTTATGCCAATCAACTGGGCAGATGAAGCTGCTGGATCTTCAGATGAGGATTTTAGTGGAGGAGAGATTGAGGTTCAAGAGGCTTGCCAAAGAAGTGAAGACCGAGAGCTCAAGGATAAGCTATTGCGCAAATATAGTGGTTATATAAGTAGCCTGAAGCAGGAATTTTCAAAGAAAAAGAAGAAAGGAAAGCTACCAAAAGAAGCAAGGCAGACACTTCTTGACTGGTGGAATGTTCACTACAAATGGCCATACCCAACGGTAAAATTTCTTTTATCATAATAATGCCAGCTTTTTCTTTTAAAGATGTTAAAAGTGTTTTAAGATGGCCACTTGCTACAACTATATAATAGACTTTTAGCTGTAGTTGAACTCCCTAAATAATTTGGGTTGCTTTAAATGTTACATTATCAAGTCAGGTATTTCTCATGGATTTATATTTCTTTCTTTAATCCACCACAGAAACTCTCATATCTGGTCATCTCACCCAAATGGAAATCTTTCCCCATTAGTGGAAGTACTTGCACGCATGATGTTGACCTTGCTATGCGAATGGTGACTTTTTCTTTTCATAGTGTAGTGTGTTTTAGGCGGTCTTGGGCTACAACCAAAAATCTTTTGGTGATTGGTTTGTAGCTGTACCAAGCAACCCTAAGCATTCTTGTGGCTTTCAATATTATTATCAGTATCATTTAAGATGTTTCTTAGTATTGTAGCTCTCCATAATCTAAAAGAAAACTCATTCTCTCTCAGGAGGCTGATAAGATGGCACTTGCTGAATCAACAGGCCTAGACCAGAAACAAATAAACAATTGGTTTATAAACCAGCGGAAGCGCCATTGGAAACCATCTGAGAGTATGCAGTTTGCTGTTATGGACAGTCTTTCTGGACCCTTCTTTATGGGTGACTGAGTTTGGCTCCCACCACATTTCGGGCATGTATATTCTTGAATGTAGTCTTCACTAATACTGAAATGCTTTTCATAGTTCAATTATCTAATCCTTTTCTATTTCTGCCTGTGTCCATTGAAGTTAGATGGACCTGGTTACAAGCGAATGTTATGTTAGTGTATTAGTTTTTGGTAATGAACAAATGATATGGTAGTTGAGATAAAATGTCCCTCGACTGCTATTTTTTTAGAGCAAATAGCAGCATTTCATGCATGTTCAAGTTTCATCTAGCATTTTAAAATTATAAGATGGCACACTATTTCAGCCTATTTGGCTTCAAGATAGGACTCAAATTGTCAACTATAGTGCTGACAATGCCCTAACCTGAGAATCGAAACATGTAGAGCTCTAGATCGACAGGGAAATTTCTTATGTTTGCAGTAGTATTCCTTTTATTTGAAAGTTTAGTCTGTTGATGAAAAAATTGTTATCACTTGGATCATGAATTACACATAGATATTAAATGAGACAAACATCTAAATTATAACTTTAGGCATGGTTCTTAGACATCTATAATCCCACTTATGTACTGATTTAGAATCTTTTCGGCTCATTTTGTTTTGGTCTTCGAGATAAGATCGAAAGGTGAAGAGATCCAAGTAGAGTCTGGGTTAGGAATCCTTTTGCAAGCATCATTACTCTCTTGAAAAAAATTGACATCTTAATCAGATCTGTTGGAGTTTCTGGCATTTTATTCGTGTCCCTAGACATTAGGAGGTCGACCCTAGGATCCTAAGCTCAAACTAGTTTAACCTGACCAGCCATTTTTTTCAGTCTTTTGACTTTTGGCCTATTTTCATAAGATCACTGGGTAGAACTAGAAGGTGATGGAATTCTGTATAATGCAGACTGAAGAAGAAAGTCGCTCATTAACCAGGAGCATGCACATTTTTGCAATGGACGAAATAAATTGGATCCAATTTCTATCCAGCCAAAAGAGGTTGTCACCTTCATTTAAATCCAAGAAAATAAGGACCTCTTTTACTTGAAAATAAGTACCCAACAGGGCCTAGCGCTGCTCTATATTCAATTCCCTTGCAAAACAGACACATACTAGTGTTTCTTAAACAGAATTCCAACTTTCTTCATGAAGGGTTGCTTTATCAAATGTTCAGCACCATTCGTGCGGTTGGAATCCACAACATGGTTCATTCTTTTAGATGCTTTTCCCACCTGTGGGAGTCTTGCAAGCAACACATTTTCCTTGCGCCTATAGGCAAGTGCTGCCCTTTGAACCTAAAATTGATGGAAAGTGATTTAAAAAGAATGTGGGTACAGTGCTTCTTGAATTCCTGTATAACTATTAACATATTGATAGCATCTTCACAGATGCCTTTCTAAATCAGCTCCCAAGCATCATTACTAAACATCCTCTCACGAGAAATGTGGAAGCTCCGGGACAGCATTCCCCTGTTATGCGATGTTGGCCGCCTCTCCTGTCATTTATCATTTGTGTGGGTCCCCTCTATGAAGTGGCTCCCGAGTGGCGGTACCATTTAAATAAAATAAAATAAATGTGAAAGTCTGGTCATCTGCTCAATCTCACCTGCATTGAGTTGCTGTTGTTACCAAGGCTTTTAAAATCGAGATCCTACGTAGGATTTGTGGGGGGATAAAGATTTGTGGGGTGTGTTATCTCGGATCGAGGATTGTAAGATCCTATTTTTTGTAAAAAATAAAGGGAAAAACCACCATTAATAATAATACATGTTAAAAAAATCTTTTCAATCATTAAAATCATTAGAAGAAAATGAATAACATTTAACATATTGCAACTTTTATACTTCTTATTTTTATTGACTAAGGAAATATTATACTTTTTTCAAAACAAATTTTTCAGGAAGTAAATTCTTTAGTCACCAAGTATCAAATTACAATGTTTTCAAAGTTCCAACACCACAATAATAAAACATATTAAATTAATTAAGTGTATTCATACTAGCTAGATGGTTCATATTTCAATCATTTTTTATCATGGTTAAAAACAAAACTCATTCCTTCTTCAGTTCCTTTTGCAAATGAAGGTATTTCACATTCAGAGTGAACGGTTTCACCTTGCGATAAGAAACTGGCTCTACTCAACTTAAAACTCCACCGACGATTTGATATCATTAGAAAATGATAATTCCAATCAAACTAGCATTGACTTGACTATTGTCTAGATCTCATAACAAATTCTATTCTTTAATCTTGATGATTGAAGAACAACTTTAATCTTGATTGAAGAACAACTGAATAAGTTACAAGGATTGGTTGGCCCTGCTCAACTTGAAGAGTTGAACTCTACAATAGATGAAACAAAACAATGTGTACAATTTGGTAAGGAAGAATCGTATTCACTTTTTATTTTCTTTAATAGTTTAACTTGAATTACATAATTAGTATTTGTAATTAAGGACTTTTTATTAAGCTTCAACATTTTATAACTATAAAATTTGTGTTTTTTTTTGTTGGATCATAGTAATCAGGATCGTCTTGATGATTTTGGATCGTAGGATCATAAGGTTCCATCATTTAGGATGAAATCCTACAACGATCCTGTAATCTAAGATTTAGCTAAGGAGTTGGATCAATTTGATGATTTAGGATTATAGGATTGTGCGATTCTACAATCTGGATCATGATCCTAATAACCATGCATGGCCGATGATAAAGTGAACAATGAATGGGAAGTGGCATGGAAAAAGAGGATTTTGCAATGGCACTGTCAATTGGGCAAGGCCTGAAGCACATAACATGTTTGGCACAAAAAAAAAAAAAAAAGTGGGTTAAGCCAACCAACCTCCAGGTTGTGTCAAGTTTGGGTTCTAGGTTTTAGGCCTGAAGCTTTTTTACAGTTGAGATTGGGCAGTCTGATACTCAGCCTAGCCTATCTACTTCGAAGATAAAGTAAGTATGCCCTGGCCTAGCCTTAAGTAGATAAAATGTCCCGAATATTTTAAGATTTGACTAGAAAATTCTTGATAAATCCAAGTGATTAAGGTTATCTTCCATATATTATCAAACAAATGGGATATGTGAAATACTGCTTTTGAATGAAAAATGATGAATGGTACAAAAATATTTTGAGAATAGATTAAAAATAAATAAATTCAGAGAGAGCAATTATTTGCCAAAGATCTTGTTCTGGCAGCCAAATCTTGGCCTGAAACTTAATATTTTAAAATGGGTTGAGATTTAGCTGAATGTCTTGGGCTGAGCTAGAGCACATGTATAGTTGTTCAGGTTGGGCTTAGGCTGACCTTAACTCAGCCATCCCGGCCTGAATGACAACCCTAAAAATAGGTACTAAAAGTATCTTATGCTCTTCTACGTTGTATCATTTGTTTTTCGACGTTGAACATAAAGTTCAAATATGAACAGTAAAAGTTGCAATTCGTAGATGCTTAAACTTTAAACTTAAACAACATAGGATGCAATCTGATGATGCCGAAACTTTGTTCACCCAGATGGTCTTCTAGTTGCTCTTGATTTGGAATCTCAAACACGGATCTCACTTACACAAAGACAACGAATGACGTCAGTGTGGCGCTTACCTACACCCCTTCGACGCTCTAGTCAGAGATCGGAGATCAGAAAATTCTTGTATTTCCCTACTTGGAGTTATTGTACTTACCTTCTTTTTCGGGGGTCCTTTCCTTAATATATGAGTTTCTCCTTGTTGTCCCACATGATTCGTCAGGAATATTCTCCAAGTTAGTTAGGAGAGCGCGGATGAGTAATACATATGTTGGCGTTAGATTGGTTGTCATTCTGCCTCTTGTAAACCCCTTTTCGTTCTTATTGCAGTCGACTCATTGTTCAATGAATTATCTATTGGCTCAATAACTATAGACAATTATACCTTGGTTGCCTACCTTGTAGGGTTGCTTATTAATATTTTCTCGTCTACCTATTGGTCGGTCAGTTATAAGGCTATATCACTAATTGGTTGTTCGGTATAAACAACCGTGGGTTTGAACCGGTGGTGGATTACTCAATGAATCGATAGGATAATGGGTTGGACCATGGTGGCTTGCTCAGTCAATCAGCTTGGTCAGTTCGGGTCCAAATTCCTCATCATCACAATCAATAACAGCATGAGATTTGTGGCAACATGCCAAAATAGTACTTGACACCATGGAATTCCAAAGAGTGCTTGACACCATAGAAATCCAAAGGAAAAGGAAAGGGAAAGTGTTTGTCCCACTTGGTAGAGTGGATCGATCGTCCACAGTTTGGAACCCCTCTATAATCCGAACGGGCCTGCACAGCCACGACGTGTACGAACGAATAAAAGGTTCCACCTAACAGTTTTTTGC
>JAOXJP010100625.1:0-14407 GCA_025762735.1 Platanus orientalis | reverse complement strand
ACAATAAGTTGAGAATCTCCATATACATTGAGCTGGTGAAGCTGCAACTCTAAGGCCATCTCCAACCCGATGATGAGTGATTGGTACTCAACCACATTATTTGAGCATAATTGTGTTAAAGCAAAGGAGAAAGGTAATACTTCTCCTTGTGGGGTGACAAACACCACTCCTACCCCCGCTCCATCTCTGCGTGCAGCACCATCGAAGAACATTTTCCATGCTGGTAGAATATCTAAGTAAAAAACTTCTTCATCAGGCAAGTCTTTAGATAATTCCCACTTTGCTAGGATTGGATGATCAGTAAGGAAATCTACCAAAGCTTATCCTTTCAATGCCTTTTGAGGCACATAGGCGATCTCAAGTTCTGATAAGAGAAGAGCCCATTTAGCCAATTTTCCGGAAAGTATTGGTCTTATCATGATGTACTTGAGGGGATCATCACATGAGATGATCCAAACAGTATGTGTCAACATGTAGTGACGAAGCTTCTTTGTAGCAAAGATGAGAGCAAGACATGTCTTTTCAATGGGCGACTAGTTCAACTCTGCTCCTATTAGAGTCTAGCTCAAGTAGTAAAGATCATTTTCTTTTCCTTCATCATTGGTTTGTGCAAGAAGTGCCTCCAACGACTGCTCTTGCTCTGTGATGTAAAGAATTAATGGCCTTCTTGGAATTGGTGTAGCTAAGACTGGTGGCTTAAGGAGGTACTCTTTTATTTTCTTCAGAGCATTCCTATAAGCATCATCCCACACGAAGGGTGTGTCTTTCTTCATCAACCGATTAAAGGGTTGACAGCGGTCTACCAAGTTTGAAATGAACCTTCGGATGTAAGCAAGTCCTCCTTGCAGGCTTTTCAACTCATGTACATCTTTAGGCTCTAACATGTTTTGGATGGCTTCAATTTTTGATTGGTCGATTTCGATGACACAGCGTTGAACTATGAAGCCAAGAAACTTTCCTGAAGTAACTCCAAATGCACACTTCAATGGATTCATTTTCAGTTGATATCTTCATAATCGATTAAAGATGTCACGTAGATCTTTTAAGTGGTTTGTCCTCTTTTTGGACTTTACAACCAAGTCATCCACGTAGCATTCAACGACTTTATAAAGCATATCATCAAATATTTTTTTGTATAGCGCATTGATAAGTAGCTCCAGCATTCTTCAAGCCGAAAGGCATAACGTGGTAGCAGTATATCCCTTTTGGAGTGCGAAACGCAGTTGACTCCTCATCCTTGGATGACATTCGAATTTGATTGTAACCTGATGAGCCATCCATAAAAGATAACACTTCATGACCCGTAGTGGCATCAACCATGAGTTCAGTGATAGGAAGGGGAAAATCATCTTTGGGACATGCATCATTCAAGTCTCTAAAATCAACGTACACCCGTATTTGCTCATTCTTCTTCTTCACTGGTACTATGTTGGCAGTCCATGTTGGATATTTTACTTCTCGGATGAAGCCTGCTTCAATCAACTTACTGACTTCAATCTCAATTTGTGTAAGCAACTCAGGTCAAAAGCGGCATTGTTCCTAAATGATAGGATGTACACCATGCTTGACAGCGAGATTGTGAACTGCCACCTTGGGATCAAGTCTAGGCATTTCCTTGTAACTCCAAGTAAAGACATCTTTACACTCCTAGAGAAATTTTAGGTATGATATTTCTTCTTCCGGACTTAACGAAGCACTTATGTAAGTAGGTCAAGGGTCATCTTCAGTGCCAAGATTTAACTCTTTAAGTTCATCAACAGTTGCTTGCCCCCCTTCGTTGAAGACTGGAGGAACTTCTTCAAGTTCATCATTTAAGGAAGGTTATTCAACCATTTGGACTATGATATGGTTAACTGAGATAATGTCTTCAAATCCCTCCTGAGGATCGTCAAAATCCTTATTTTTCATAGACTCATTCTTGCCACTAGGATTCTGGCTTGGTTGATTAGTGAAAACCATAGTGTGTTGTCTAACAACCAAAGTTTCGCCTGGAGATACTTCTAACTTCATTCTTCTTTTTCATACGAGAAGGTATGAACTTCTTGGTTCATCACACCCTTTAGCCACAGTAAGATCTGATTTTTGTCAGTGCCATCTTTGGATGCCATTTTTTTGGTTTGGCATTGTGAGACTATGGATCAAGGAGCGAAAGTGCAGACCTTTTCTATAGTCGAGTTTACTGATTAGACATGGCTGTCTGCCCCCTAATCGATCAAACATTGAGGCACGTGAAGTTGCCTTACCAATCCGATCAAAAGCAGAAGAACGTGATGGCGTTGGCTTCCTTTCCTTTGGTTTATCAACAACCTCAACAGTAATGTGATGAGTGGATGCTTTCTTTTTTGCTGGAGATGAGAACAGGCTTGATAGAAGTGGACCCAATACCAACTCTTGATGGGAGCACTTTCTCTCCTACCATTCGTAACTTGCATTGTGTTGTAGTCAATCCATGAATTACAACACCAGTTTGCGTAGAAGAAAGTTCAGCCAATTGTCACGGCTCTCCTTTTCCATATTTGGCATTCTCAAAAAGCTTGCAAACAATGGGATCATACCACCCCTCCAATCGTCGCTCAATTGCAGAAGAATTTACCTTGTCAGTTTGTGATGTAGCAGGTACTGTTGTGGATGCCTTCACAAACCCTTCAAGAGATAGTTTAGAGACCACTGTATTTGAAATAACATGGGTTGGAAGAACTAAGTCTTCTTACAATGTCTTAAGGTTTGCCCTTGAAAGAAGAGATTTTCCTTTATTGGTTGCTGCCTCAAATAATGAATCCCCCTCTTTTTGTCATGACTTTAGCACATAACGCAAGACTAGAGTTGCCTTAGTGCCTATAAGAAGTGTCAGCTTTGGTGCAACCTTACAAATTTCTTGATCACCTTGATGCTTTCCAATAGGAAATGACTCACTTACAAAGTCTTAGACTTCTTTCCCTTTGTGAGTTTTATTGGAAATGGGGACGGATACGGGTAATGCTTCTGGAATCACTTCATCCTCGAAGTAAAATTTAACGTCTGCAAAATATACTTCAACCTTAGTGAATGGTTGACTTTTAGCCACAACCCGCTTCTACATTCCATCTTGATAATATTTAAAGCATTGATGCAAGGTAGAGGGCACTACCCCAGTCTCATACAACCATGGGCAACCAAGGAGAAGATGGTACAATGTCTTGCAGTCAATCACATGAAAGAGAATGGTTGACTTCAATTCTCCGATGATGAGTTTAAATCAAATCATTCTAATTGCTCATTGTCCACCTTGGTTGAAGCCTTGAATCATCAGCTTGCTGTGAGCCAGTTCATATGTGGAGATGTCTATTTACCTCATTGTACAAATTGGCATTAGGTTTACTACAGATCCGCAATTAAGTGGGATGTGGCAAATTTTGTGTTCGAGCATGTACCCTGTAACATACACGGGCCTGTTGTGTAGGGGAGAACCAAGTTACAAATCTTCATCTGTGAATGTGATTGTAGTCATATAAGAAATATTTAGCTCTGGCTTACCACTAGTGGGGGAACTCTCTTTTCTTGCATCCAGATTTTCTTTCAGGTGCTTAAAAAGATTATCACCTGAAATTTGTTCTTCATTGTCTAAGGAAATAGAATCTACACCAGACACATCCTCAACATTGTCCTCAGAAGTCTCATCTTCATGGATTGCATGATAAGAGACCACATGAACCTCTACACATTCTTGTTGTAGAAATTCTTTTGGCATGAACTCTAAAAGAGTCACTAAAATGCGGGGAGTCTGCTTGAGAACATCTTCAGGGTCGACAGGTGGAACTTTCTGTACTTGATTCTTCTTTGCAATTTTTTTTCTTTTTCTTTGCTCCAACATTAGGCTTACTTTTTCTTCGGTGTCGCCTTGGCCTTGGATAAGGTGGAGTCTGAAGGTGTTGATTTTTCTGCTTACGCTGGGTAATTACAGTCCAACATTCATCATCAAACCTTCAACTTTGGAATGTACATCTTCTAACAAGGGAGCCTGTTTCTCTTGTTTTGGTGAATGACACAAAATCTGCCCTGGGCTGGATGAAGACTCTGTGATGGGGCTAACAGTGATGGAGTCCAATGACTCAAATGTGAGTTAACGTGGTGGCGAGAACACCTTTGTATCTTGTGAAGGCATCACCGGCATCATGTATGAGTTTGATACATGAGTGGGACTGAATGAGCTAAAAGTGACTGTTATCATGTTGGTAGCTGCTACATCTTCCATAGAGTCAATTTCAATCTTTCTTTATCGCGCCAAGTCCATAATCTTTTCTTTCAGGATGAAGCACTTCTCGATTGGGTGACTGACTACCCGATGATAGCGACAGTATATTAGATCATTCTCATGATTTATTTCTTTAGGATGCTTTGAGGGTGGGAGCTCAATCAACTTCAACTGGAGCAGCTCATCTAGCATCCCCAAGACATCAGAATTTGAAAAAGGGTATACTTTTGCTTCGAGCTCTTTCAGAGACATTTTGGCCTTCCCTTTGTCTTGGGATGTATTGGCCTTACTTTCTTCCTTATTCTTTTCACTGATTTTGATGGGTTTGGTTGCGACCGTCATAACCTCCTTGCCTTTAAAGGATTTTATCTTTTTCTTGAATTATTTCTTTTCTTTTTCTTTTTGGGCATCTCCCAACCTCAGATCTCCATGCGCAGCAATACTGAGCTCCATATCATGGGCCCTGGTAGCTAACTCCTCAAACGTATGGGGCTTATCCCTTTGAGGATATAGTGTAAACCCCAATGCATTCCCTGGATGCACATGTCAATTGTAGAAGCTTTGGATAACTTGTCCTTGCAATTAAGAGCAAGGGTTCTCCAGCAATCGATGTAGTCCATGACTGGTTCCTCTGTCGGGCAACAACAATTTCTGTCATGCTCACTGTCCGACGAGTGCTGTAAAAGCGATTGGGAAATTCTCATTCCAATTGATCCCAACTATCAATGGAACCAGCTTTAAGGTCAGTATACCAGTCAAAAGCATTTTCATGAAGAGAACGAACAAATTGCTTCACCATCTGATCTCCAAAAGTCTCGACATTGTTGCATGTTTCAACGAAATGAGCCACATGTTGTTTGGGGCTACCCTTTCCATCGAACTGTTAGAACTTAGGAGGTTGATACCTTGTTGGCATGGGCATAACCTCAATACGCTGGGAGTAGGGTTTGGCATACACCATGGATGACTGGGTTGGGCCTCTACATTGAGCACGGATCGTATCTGCGATCATATTTTGCAGTTGTTGTATAGAGAGTGATCCAACAGAGGTATGCTGCATCGAATTTTGAGTATTCTGGTGAAGAGTTGTATTTTCTTGTTCTTGATTTTCCAAGTTCCTTTATGGAGTGAAACCTGGAGGATGAGAAGGACCTTGACTTAATCTAGTTGGATTTTGTTGTTCAAACTTGTTCATCAAGTTAAAAATTTGAAGATCTTTCTCTTCCACTGTCTTTGTTAGTTTGGCAATAGCCGTAGTCATTTGAGCAAGTTGCTCCTCCACTGTTGCAGCTCCTGTTATCATTGCAAGCATGACAACAGAGTATGATTGGGAACTTGTATAGACAGTTTCCTGAGATGGAGATCCAGAATGGGATCTAGACCTAGATCCAGTGCTGGAATGAGTGTCTGACAACCAGAAGCTAACATCTTCACTTACTTCAGGTGAAGGCGATAGCACCTTGACTGGCAGAATCTTCTCCTGACTAGATGTCTCATGAGATGGGTTCTTCTTGGTAAAGCGCTTCTTCCTATGATGGTTGAGAGGCTCAACAAAGTAAGAGGTCCTACTCTTCGTCTTGTTGCGGGTTACAGGGGGCTCACAATTAGCTTTAGAGATAGCGGTGGAGGAGCCAGAGCTGCTAGAGGCTTTCTTTTCACCTCCAATAGCAATAAAGTCAGCTACAACAATGAAACTCTTCTTTGATGCCATCGAGTCTTGTATATAGAAGTTGAATGTCGAGTTGAGAGATGAGAGGAAAGAGTGTCCCACCGGGTGTGCCAAAAATTTGTAGACACAAATTTCGTGGGTAAATCTGTAACACGAAATAAATGTAACAAATTCAATAAATGAATATTTTTTTTATAAAGAATGGAATACAACTCTTTGATTTTTATACTCTTTTACAAAAGAGTAAAACCTCTTATTCTTTGTTGATATAATCCAAAAGCCTGATGGCGTGTTTCTTGGATTCAGGTGTTGATGATGCTTGACTGCAGGGGAATCACTTCTCTTTGGGGCTTCGTGTTTTATCCAAAAAGGAGAGAAACATTGTGAATCTGACTCTCAGGGCCGGATTTGTGGCATATCTCTAAGATGCAAGAAGTCTTATTGTCTTTAGCAACGAACTGTTGTTGATGGAGAGTCTGTAAAATATGTCTTAAGCCTTCAAGCCTTTAGAGAACTCTGGAGATGCTTTGAGAGTCTTCTTCTCTCTAAAGCTTCTTGCTTCAAGCCTTTTGCCAAAGGTTTCTTCTTTATGTAAGAGGGGAGTATTTATAGACTTAGGGTTAGAATCTTGCCAAAACCTTTGATTGGGTGTTGATTGAACACTCTTACCCTTTTTAGTCTAAAAGAGTGATTGCACATTTTTTGTTTGAAGAGAAGTGCGATTTATGAAATTATTTGTATTCCATGAGTGGCATAACCTTCCTTCTTTACCCAAGAAAATCTAGATTTGATTTTATTCAAATCTCTCTCATGTGAGTCCCATGCAAAGTTGTTTGGGCTTGTTAATGGGCTTAAGACATGTGGGTTTAGTCTTTTGGGTTATTGTTTGAAACCCGGACTAAAATTTGGAACCCATGTATGACTTTTGGGTCTTTGATGTGCATTTGTGAGGGTGTAAGCCCTTATTTGTAATTTGTACAAATTTTAAGTGTCTACACTGAGGTGTGGGGCTTTGCATCTGACATTCAAAGAAGTAGCATTTACATTCCAATCAGATTCCAAATTGAATCCAAGGAGATTTCAATGCTATTTTTTGACCCAACTTCTTTTTGACATGATTCTCTTGAAATAGACAAGGCCTTAGAAAAGGCTATTTAGAAAATTGACACTTTCTTAGGCCATGTCTGATTCATGGGAACCCCGATGTTTTCCTTGGAAATGTGTACAGCTTACCAAGGAGAACTCATTTTTGGGGTGTCTCATACACTTGGAAAACCGCCCTCAAAATCACCTCATCGAGCATGCATTTCTTATTGGAAAACCGTCTCCTCCCTCTTTTTCGACCAAATATGGTCAGAATCATCTGACTTTTCGAGGAAAACTCCAATGGCTAGCTACAACAGTCTTCTTCATGCAAGATTGACAATAGAGCACCGGCCAAACATTCGTGAGTGCAATTTTCTGGTTCATTCGATTTATTTTTGTTGTAAAAATGCATCTACTTCATGCACGATTAGGGTTTACAATCTGATCTGAAGATCTTTTTTTCTTCAATTTAATGGAAGTCCAATTCTATGTGAAAGTATTGCTACAAAAAACAAGAAAACCCACCTTTTGCTTCAGAAATGCAAACAGTTTTGATCAGCAACACTTTTGAATCCCAATCTAGTTGCAAAATTGGGTTTGATAATGTAACGGTTTCTCATTCTACTATTTATCCCGTTTCTCTCTAATTTCAAGGCTTTAAAACGTACTTAGATCTTGTCATCCCGAGACCATTCCATTATTTTTCTATGAAACAATCCTAAATCCATGCTTCCTAAACAGATTTTCCAGCACAACCTAAAAAGACTTAGATTTAAGAAGAAAATAGGAGGAAGTGGTTAGAGAGGAAGAGAGAACGTCGATGTATAGGGGTCTTCTTCACTTCAAGAGAGAAGATCTTGTGTCGGTTTGTTTGTTATGGAGCTATTGCCAGTTACCATGACTTGTAAAAATTGTAACGATGTGGTTTTGAGGTGTGGATTAATTTTGTCTTTTTTTTATTCAATATTGGATAATGGACAGGTTCATTGTTGGTCAGACATAGGTTGTATCTATCAGATTTTGTAGATATGGTGTGAGATTCCAATGAATTTTTTTTTCCAATCTAGGAAAATAATCAAATGGGATAAGAAAGAAACAACAATTTGGATTCCAATCAGATTTCCATTGGAATCCAAGGAGATTCCAAGGCTGTTTTCTGACCTATTTCTCATGAAATAGAGAAGGCCTAAAGAAACATGTACCAAGGGAAAAGTAGTTTTGCTTTCTTGAGAAATAGGTCAGAAAACAGCCTGAGCTGAGCTTACCTCAATCTCGATGAGCTGATAGCCAGCTCAGGTCGTTGACACCCCTACGAATGTCACAAAAGAATCATTTTGAGAAGATTAAGGCACATGTAAATAATTGATTTGTGATTTGAAAAGGAAAGTTGATTTTCTTGTTTTTTCTCCTTGTGCGTAAAATGCTATGTGAGAGAGGGTGGGGGAATGTTGACGATGAAATCAATACAGGATAGATAGGAACATTAGTATTATTAAAATAAAAAATAAAATAGGAAGATTGGTACGGATTCCATTAGTTGTCATTCAAACTTTTAAGTGGAGAGAACCGTGGGTCTATATGAGGAATTGGGAGACAATATTTAGTGATTTTGGTAGGTGGGAAGAACAGCGTCTAAAACAATCAATGATAGGGTTCTAAAGTCTTAGGACTGTGGTTATAAGTTTCAACTCATTAAATCCACATCAACCTAGTGGCATTATTGTTAGCAACCTAGCGGCATTATTGTGAGCAATGTGAACTCATTATTAGCTACGAGAGAGGGGAGAATGGGTTATGGGCTGCATACCTAATACTTACAAACCAAGTCAAGAAAAGCCAAAATTGTAGGGATAATTGGGTCCCCATAGACAGCCGTTTCATAGAAAATGATTTATACAACTGGTGGGAGAGGCAGCCATGGCTGCGTAACCGCGGAATACTGCCTAGGGGATTCGACCTAACCTCTCTCTTGAAGAGGGTCATGCTGCAACCGCCGCCTCCAGAAAAGTTAGAGAGTGTCTGAAGTAAGAATGACATTAGGGCTAACACATCAGCAACAAAAAAGTAATATACACTTTTTGAGGGATGCTTTTCAGTTTTTGGGTGAAAAGCATTAAACAAATTGGCTTGAGGTGTACTTTGCACATGTTCATAGTTGCATTAGCGGTGACAATATATAGTTCACAAGCAAACAAGGGCTTGGGCACAAGATCGGTTCGTGATTAAGGCCTGTTGGGTTGCAAATAAGCTGGATTCGTGACTAAGGCCCGTCAAGACCTGGATTTGTGAATGGGGTGGGCTTAGTCGCAAATGGGTCCAAATGAAATAAAATATCAAGAAAAAGGCTTGTAAAGCAAGCCATATCGTACCAAAGCCCATGATCTCGCCTTAGGAAAAGCCCAGTCGCCAATATAAGCCAGATTGATGTCCACCAAACAAAAGGACACTTGTAGGTAGTTGGTGAGATGGGATTAGCATCCATCATCACTATAAAATGATAAAAATGGGTCATAAACCCATTTTGGCTAAGTATTAAACAAATTGGCTTTAAAATAGAAAGTAAACTGAGAACATAGATGAAAAAAGAGGAGAAAGGCAGTCATTAAAAATGATCTCTCTCTATTTTTCTTTCATTTTTTGGTGTGTGTTGTAAAACATTAAATCCATTACAGCCCTTGGAAGAACAACTTGGAGAGTTTTGCTTTGCATCCTAAGATTCAAAACCACCTCAACTCAATTGTGTTATTGTAGGAAAACCTCCACATAGTTAAATGTGTTATCCTTGTCTTCTTGACTTGGTTTTCATATATGATAATTAAGTTGATAAGGAAAGACTATACCGAAATTTTCAAAAAATTTGGACAAGTTTTCACATACATTTTAAACACCCGACTCTAAAAGGGAAATGAGTTTCTAAGGAAGGTACATACACTTCTGTCAGGTAGTGCAAATTATTTGAGTGACAATGAGTTAAATCAAGTTTGGTTGTACCCTAGAGGTAGTTTTGCACATTCCCTTGCATGGTCGAGTAGGAAGCCTCGACTATATTCAAGAAACATGATTGCAATACCTCCTTGACTCGGCTCAATCAATTCTTGGTTTTATTAAGTTGAAATACTTGACATTGAAAATTATGTTTTAACAAATTATTGTAATTGTTATTTCCAACAATTTAAAGATATGTCCACTTCCACTATAAGTCTTGGTGTAAACCCTTTTGGTCCATCCAGTTCAGACGCAAATAAGTTTAATAGAAAGAACTACAAAAGGTAGGAATGCCTGATTCAATAGTGACTCAAATATCTAGAAGTCAAATGTATTAACTAAAGAGCCTCCCATATATCCTTCCCCCGCAAGAGCCATTGAGGCAAATATTAAAACAACAGCCCAAGTAAAACAAAAATGGGAGTGTAATGACTGAGTCTACAATTACCATATTATGGAATCATTAATTAATAAGTTGTTCGGTTAGTTCACTAATAAGGCAAAGACTACTAGAGAGCTCTAATAAGTTAATGGTGGGCCACATCTACAATGATAGAAACTTGTTCAATTCTATTAAACTGTAAATGAAATGAAAATGTTCATGGGAAACTACTCCACCTACAAAGTTAATGGAAAATGAGAGATTGAGATGGAATTTACTTTTGGAAAATCCATGTTTCTGCAACAAATGATGGATGTCCCATAAATTAGGAAGAGCCTTGTGTTAGGTATAAATTATGTATTGTCAATCAATTCTAAAATTTGTGTAAGTACATGCATGTTGTGGTCATGTACTTGGTCTTACAAGGGTTGTATTTGTAAATTTATGAGTTATATAAATCCAAGTCAAAAAGGAAAAAGCTCAAGTCAAGAAACCAAGAAGACCACAAGCATCAAGAGACAAGTCCAATTGAAGAACTCAAGATGTCTCAAGCTCTAGTACAAAGTCACTTCAAGAAGTCAACAATGAATTCCAAAGGAAAACTCAAAAGGTAAAGGTTGTAAGTGGGTGTTTGGGTGTGAACTTGACCATAGGTGGACCTAGAATGGCCTATAAATGAGTTGTCTAAACCTTAATAAAGTCCCAAAATAATTGGACCATTGGTGGATTAAAATTGGTTTAAAACTAAAATTAAAATGGACCTAAACTTAAGATGGCCATAACTTTTTATTTTGATGTCCGCTCAGGGACTGTAAATACTCAAAACGATTGGCTTAATGAACTCTATTCAAATATAGCCTCACTGAAAGTTTAAGATCAATCTTAAAAAAAAATTGATCGATCTTAAGATCAATCCTAGAATGCAAAAACCCTGGATTTTGCTTTAAAACACCCAAGATCGATCCCAAGTGTTCTAAAATCGATCCCAAGGCATGAAAAGTGGATTTTCCACTCTATGAATAGGGGATTAAACCCCATTGGCTTACACATCTTGAAGCATCTTGAATATTTGAATCCTAAGTCAAATCATTTGTGAAATCAAGCCAGTTTATGAGCCCTTGTACATATGAGTTAAATTTGTGTTGGCCTTTGACCTTGTGCATGTTTCTATAGGAAAATCCTTACCAAGGTTGTGTAAGAGCTTCCCAATCTCTTAGTTATACTTATATGAAACTTTAAAAAGAAAACCAAATAGTTATACCTTGTCTCTCCAATAAAAAAGGTGTATTTTTATAGTTAAATTAGCCTACAAAGAGGCAACCCGCAAAGGAATCAATTATATCATCTCACTTGAAGTTTTTTGCCTTTGCTAGAGCCACCAGAGGCAGATTCTTACAGCACTTTCTGAAGTCAATTGCAAATCATCACCCATCGGAGCCATTGGATGGAATGCGCTCATCATAGTCATTGGGAACATGCTTACAAGGGAGTGGACTCTCTTAAACTTGAAAGTAAATTTCAAGTTTTATTAATTCTACTTGTAATAGTTTAGGACAACTACTAATAAAGAGTTAAAGAGGCTTGGAGGTGAGCTGGTTTGAAAGTGGACGTAGGCCTAGAGTGCCAAACAATTATAAACAACAGTGTTCAATTGTGTGGTTGTCTTACTTATTATTTCTAGTCTTTAATTTGCACGGTTGTACTTGTTTATTGATCAATCATTGTTGAAAGTAACTTTAATTAATCAAGTGAAACCTAAGGGAATCTATCAGCCATGCTCTCACTCTGCTATTGGTAACTCTATAGTGTATGATAGAGTCTTATGGTCTATAATAAGATCATAGTGTGGAATTAAGTAAAACTTGTAAGTAAATTAAAGAGAAATTAAACATGATTTTAAATAGCTAAATAAGTTCAAAAAGATTTAACCTAATAGGTTCTTAGAATTTCAATTGGTATCAGAGCAAGGTTGCTCTAATTAGGCTTAATAACCAGAGCAAAAAGATCCTTGATATTTGAAATGGCCAAAGGCATGTCCACGGGTAGACCTTCTTACTTTGATGGGTCTAATTATGCTTATTGGAAAGCGTTGATGTCCATTTTCCTTAATGCCTATAACATTGCTATCTAGAACTCAGTAGTTACAGGTTGGACTGCTCCTACTAAGAAGGACGCCAATAAATGAGATACTAGTCAAAAGAATGCATCTAATGCTAACTATAGAGTATTAAATGTAATTGTGTGTGCGGTCAGCTCTGATGAATTTCAATGAATTTGTCATCTTAATACCATCAAAGAATCATCTCCTAGAGGTAACCAATGAAGGGATTAGTACAGTGAAGTAATCCATGTTTCAAATGTTGACCACCAGATTTAAGACTCTTGAAATGGAAGAGAATCAATACTTCATTGAATTCTATACCCAGCTCCAAGTTATAGTTAATTCAATGAGAGGACTTAGAGAAAAAGTATCCGACTCCTAGGCTGTGAGAAAAATATTGAGATTTATCCTAAAGAGATTTCATCCCAAGGTCACAGTCATAGACGAGAGTAAGGACCTTGGTATAATTAAAGTTGAAAAATTAGTTAGATCCTTGCAAACCTTTGAGTTAAAACTCCAACCTCCCCAAGAGGACTTAGCTCTTTGGGTTGGGAAAACTAGCAATGAGGAGGAACTAGAAGTGGCTAGAAAATTAATAAAAGATGTTAAAAAAAATCATGATAAATTATATTCTTAAAAGAAAATTTGGTGAAAATACTAGAAGGGATTAGAAAATCTTAAATGATGTCCAATGCTATGAATGCAAGGGGTTTGGTCATATAGCTTCTGAATGTACCAATAAGAAAAATAAATTTAAAGAAATGGCTATGATTGCTACATGGAAAGACGAGTTCGATGAATCAGATGATGACTCAAGTAGTAAGATGAATCTTCACACACATATAAAGCGTTGACTGTTGTAACTAAATTCCAGGATGATATTGAGGAAAATTTGTGTAATAATAAAGATGAAGATGATAAAAGTAAGCAAGACCTTCAAGAAACTTTTGATGAGCTTTACTTGGAAACCAAAGAATTATTAAAAGCTAATTCTAGGCTTAAAAGGAGAACAAAAACTAATTAAAAAATTACAACTTTTAGATTCTCCTAAAGAAATTGTTGAGGAACATGCTTCTCTTAAGGAAAATAGCGAACTAACTCAAGAAAATGAAAAAAAATAAAAGAATTAGTAAAATCCTTAGAAAATTAATTAAAACAAGAAAATCATCAATTTCTAGGGAACGAGAAGAAAATAAAATACTTTTTTGAGTCAAATGAAATACTTCTAGGGAGGACAAAAAACTTAGAGATTCAAGTCAAAGCCTTAGAAGAGAAAAACAAAAAACTCTCTTAGAATTATTGCTCAAGGTGAGGATAAATTTGAAAACATGTTAAACATGGACAAGTCTAAGGGTGATATGCATGGAATTGGCTATGGAGATAATGTTTTAAAGCTAAACAAGACTCCTTATAATGGAGTTGGACTTAAGAATGTTAGTCATATAAAAAAAAAAACCCAATTCAAGTAGGTAAAAATAAAAAGGTTTGAAGGAATTCAAATTTTAATTTCTCAAAGCTCTAAAGGACACATTGAGTATTACTATTGTGACATGAAAGGGAATTTAAAATTTGAATGTAAAACAGAAAAAATATGATTGGTTTAAATCCTAAAAGATAAAAAAGAAAGAAAATAAGAAAGAAAATAGAGGAAATTAAAAGAAGTAATACAATTCATTTAAAACAAGTATGGATGATGAAGGTTATTGATCTTAAAAGCTTAAATTATAATGCATAACTTTTTATGCTTCTTTGATTGATTGCTCTTAATTGGTGTATTATTTAATGTTGGTGACATACAAAGTAGGAGGTAACAATAAGGAAGAATCTTGGTGATGAAAGATTTCAAACTTCACTAAGATTATAAAAGTCAAACCTCTGGCCACATCTGTGACATACAAAGCAGGAGGTAACAACAGAGAAGAATCTTGGTGATGAAAGTCTTCAGACTTCATC
>JAOXJP010100614.1:0-14408 GCA_025762735.1 Platanus orientalis | reverse complement strand
GCTAGTCCCTATAAGTTAGTGTGAACCAGTTCCAAACGCTCCTGCTTGATTGCCCTTGCACTCTTAGTGAAACTGACTTTCTTCTGTTTTCCATAAACACAGTTTTTACAAAACTCTAGGTCTAATGTTTTTAAACCTAGAAGCTTCCCTCTTGAGTGAAGAATCTTCATTCCTTTTTTGCTTAAGTGTTTCATCCTGCATTGCCAGAAATCTGAATCTATATCCTTTGTTGCAACTGAAATAGAGGTAGATGTATTTCCCGTCAGGTAGAGTGTCCCTTCTTTCTTTCCACAAGCTGTAATTAAGGCACCATTTGTGATTTTCCATGAATCTCCTGTGAAAACCATATTGTAACTTGAACTTGTGAGCTGATCAACTAAAATCAAATTTCTTTTCAGACATGGTACATGACGCACATCATTCAACATCCATGTAACCCCATTTGGTAGACTAATCAGAACATCTCCCTTGCCCACTATATTGTAGGGTTTATCATCTCCTAGAAACACCTTGCCAAGGTCAACCTGCATATAGTTCTTGAGAAGTTCTTTGTTAGATGTAGTGTGGAAGGATGCTCCTGAGTCAATCACCCATGACTCTGACTTGCTGTTCAAAGCTAGAACTAATGCATCTTCAATAACTTTTTTGACAATATTTGCGGAAACCTCCTTATCCTTATTGTTTGTACCATACATGTTCTTCTTTGGAGCCTTGCAATCCTTTTTCCAGTGTCATTTCTTCCCATAATTCCAACATTCCACCCTAGGTTTTCCAGATCTTGATTTGCCTCTTGACACGGATCTGCCCCGATCTTGGTTCTTGTTAGTTATTCTTCCTCTTCCTTCCATATTTAAAGTACTACCTGAAGTTTCTCCCAAAGATGTGGATTTCCTGTGAACTTCTTAACTAAGAATCACACTCACGATGTCATCATACTTCATGGAGATAGAACTCGAGGAATTACTGACAGCCATTACCAAACCATCCCAACTATCTGGTAAAGATGAGAGAATCAACAAGGCCCTAACCTTACTATCAAAATTGATTCCAACCGAGGTTAATTGGCTGATAACTGTATTAAACTTGTTTAAGTGTTTAGCCACAATTCCGCCTTTCGCCATTTTCATATTAAACAGTTTTTTCATTAAAAATACTTTGTTGGAAGCTGATGGATTTTCATACATTTGACAAAGGGCTGACATCAAGTTTTCTATGGTTTTTTCATTAGAAATATTACAAGCTACCTACGAAGATAATGAAAGATGAATCATACCTAGGGCTTTGCGATCCAGAACTTTTCAGTCCTCATCTATCACCGTTGCCAGCTTTTTGCTCATTCCTCCAAGGGGTTGATAAAGATTCTTCTGGTAGAGGTAATCCTCTATTTACATCTTCCAGAAAGTGAAGTTTATACCGTTGAATTTTTCAACACTAAACTATGAAAGTTCCTCCATTGTTGCTGTTGCCGCCATTGCTCCCACTCGAATCAAACCTCGCTCTGATACCAGTTGTTAGGACCGATTTACCTTCTTCCACTTAGAAGAAAATGGGATGTAATAAAATCAACAACCAAACAAAAAAGAAAATCATGCACAATACAAGATTTACTTAGAAAACCCCAATTTGGGGAAAAACCATGGAGCCGTAGAGAAAACTTTCACTATCTGGAAACCTTCGTCAAAGACTATTACAATTTTCAGAATCTCTCCCTCTTCGCATGCAACCCTAGAATGAAACATATAAATACCCCAAAAAACCTTAATAAATGGCGGATACGGTTCGGATCCGGTCCTATACATAAAACCATAAAAACGGTTTGCTCACTTTCGCCAGAAATTTTCCATATTTGGGTTTTTTGGGTTATAATCCGGGTCATATTCGGGTTAACAAAATATGATGCTAACCCAAATCAAACTTCACACATTACACTTGGATCTCAGATGATGGGGAGGAGAAGAAGAAGCCCATTTTTTGTTCCCGCCGCTCCACAATCTTCCAAGGAACTAGCTAGCCAACGATGGAAATTGTTTAGAACCAGTAAGAGGATCATAATCAAATAAATAGTTGATCTCTTGAAACAATCCCAGCAAAATTATGACTTGTGTCAAAAAAAAGATATTGCGGAAATCTTCACTAGAAAAATCTGTCAAGTTCATCTCATCTAATAGTTCCAGCACTGGCATTTGGAAATCCCAAAGTTCATTTAAGAATGGTGGTGGATCTATCGAGAAGAATTCACTGAAATTATCCAAAAACTCATCTCTTCTTGAACTTTTTTTTTTACTGATTCTACCCAGTTTTGTGATTCTGATTCTTCTTTAGAAAGAGACTGAATTTCTTTAACTAGTCCTAATTGGTTTTGTGATTCGAAATCTTCATTGGAAAGAGATTGAAACTGTAGAACAAAGGTCGGAAATGAGAGATTGCCCGACTCTTTGATGGAGTCGTAGTAGGAAAACGTCTAATTTTCCAGCTTTTTTTTTTTCGGTGCAGTGCAGAATGACATGAGGAGTGGTTTAGTTGAGGGAAACGTAGAGGGGGAGAAATTAGATTGGTTGATCCAACTTAAGGGTATAAAATGAACATAAAAAATTAATAACTAATAATTATTTCTTTTACACATTTACCCTTTAAAAGTCCATTATGGGTAATATTTTGTTTAACTTATTATTGGAAATTTCACCAAACCTATGGTCCAATTTAACAAATATCCCCATAAAATAATAATCAAATACGTTATAAATCTGTTTTGGGTAATATTTTAAAATAAATGATTTGGCAAATTAGTCAAACTTTAAGTCCAATCAGCAAGGGATTTTTTGCTAGATCGACTATGAAGTTTGGTGAATTTGTCAAATAATCAAGGCTACGTTTGGCAGCCACCTATAATGTAATTGTTTCATTTGAGTTTCTCAAGGCTTTTGTAGTCATAATGGGATGGTTTGCAATCAACTCATTCAGATTTGCACTTGATAACATTAACCATTTTATTTTATAAGACATCTTAAGATGACTTCATTTATAATTGTAGTTAACAAATCAGTACAAATATAAATAAGTTCATTACAAACCATCACCTTGTGGTTACAAATGCCTTGAGAAACTCAAATGAAATGATTACATTACAGGTGGCTACCGAATAGGGTATAGGTGTTTTAAAATATTTGAAAAACAGTGTATCTAATTTTAAATATTCCATAAAAGGGTATTTAAAGGGAAAAGCAGTAAAATAAATACGTGGACTGATAATGTTTATGGTTTCTTTTATAATCTTGAGTTGGATTCAGATCCACCAAATCTAAATTTTCCCCCACTACTTTCCTACCGCAAATGATCTTCTCCTACCAGCCTAAGACCTCTTAAGGTCCTGCCTAATAGGTGGCAAGAGATAATTGGTGGGAAAAAGTGAATTTAATCTGAATTTCATTTTTGAAAAATTTTAATTCACTTTTTCCCTCCAATAATGTCCTGTAACCTATTAGACAGGACCTTAGCAGGTCATAAGTAGTAGAAGAGGATCTGGTCTACTTTCCCACTCCATCTCCAACTTTATCTCTCTCACTCAAATGTAAATTGAATTTCTCCAATTCTATCCCTCTCTTCCATAGACATTTATTGGGGAAGTACTTACGTTTATTCCTTTTGCTGTAAGTATTTAGCTATCGAGCTTAAAAGAGAAAGGGACATAAGGATATCTATATGTTTAGTAAAAACAATGTTTAGTCGGTGGCATGAACTCACATGAACCTTAGAGTCATTGGGTTGAATTCACACGACTCCACCAGTTTTGGAAAGTGGAATCGTGTTGGGCTCTCACACGGAAACACAAATTAGGGTTGCTTTGGTGGGGTGTGCGCCACATATAAAAGGTGTTTTATTGGCTGAGATTCTTTTAGGGTTTCTTTTATTGGTGACTAAAACAGGGTTTTAGAAGAGAAGGTAGCCACAAAACTCTTGTAATCTCCTGTTTTCTCATAATGAAAGCTCTTTTGATTGTCTTTGCCCGTGGATGTAGGCACATTGCCGAACCACATTAAATTGTCTTGTGTTTTGTGTGTTCTTGTTGTTTGTATTAATTTCTTCTTCTACTTATTTGCTCTGTACAATCTAAATCTAGGCTTCCGCACAATAATTAGTATTAGAGCCCTAGGCTGTGATTGGGGTGTTTTGACATGGTGATAAAGTATGAAGTGGAAAAATTCAATGGCCATAATAGCTTCAGTCTATGACGTGCAAAGATGCGTACGTTGTTGGTTCAATAAGGATTGACCAAAGCTTTGATGGGGAAAGAAAAACTTCCTATGACAATGTCAGAAGACAATAGAGAGGAACTCAACCTCAAGACACTCTGTGCAATTCAGTTGTGCTTGACCGATGAGGTGTTACAAGAGGTTGCAGAAGAGGAGTCTACGGTTGGGTTGTGGTTCAAGTTGGAAAGCCTGTACATGACCAAGTCTCTCACGAACAGGTTATATTTGAAACAATGCCTCTACACATTGAGGATGAGAAAGAGTATGTCTATGATAGCACATCTAGATGAATTCAATAAAATCATTATTGATTTGAAAATCATTGATATTAAGATTGATGATGAGGATCAAGCTATCATTGTTTTGTGTTTTTTACCTGCATCATGTGAACACTTTGTTATGACCTTACTTTATGGAAATGATACCATCTCCATGGAGGATGTTAAGGCATCCTTGCATTATAGGGAATTGAGGAAGAAGGTATTTGGATAAAAGAGTGACGGACAGGTAGAGGGTCTGTTTGCGGGAGGAAAAACAAAGGAAAAAAGTTCTAGAAGTGATAAAGGTCAGTCTAGATCTAAGTCTAGAGGAAATGATAAAATACGGTGCTTTCATTACAAAGAATATGACCACATGAGGAGGGATTGCCCAGAGCGTGTTGATAGAAAGAAAGGTGATAGTCCCAATACAACATTGACAGAGGAACAGTAGTACATTGGAGATGTTCTCACAGTCTCCAAAGGTATGGACATATTTTCTCCTGATGACTTGATATTAGATTTAGGTTGTCTTATTTATTGTTGATACGTTCCAAGAGAAGAAGATAGGTTTTGTTTCTTTGGGTGACGGGTCTACTTATGATGTCACGGGTGTTGGGACAATGAAGATCAAGATGTTTGATGGAGTGATTCATACTTTGAGTGGTATGGCATATGTCCCAAAGATGCGAAAGAATTTAATATCCTTAGGCAAGTTGGACTCCAAGGGTTGTAGGTATTCAGCTGCAGGTGGAGCCATGAAAATCACATGTGGTTGTTTGGTCCTAACGAAGGGAGAAAATTATAATGATGGTCTGTATCATCTGATGGAGAATACAGTGATTACTAGCGTTCCTTTGACCTCAATGGGTAGTTGGAAATGGGGTGCACAAAATATCCAGCGTTGGTGTAGGGTCTCTTTTGTTGATGGAATAAAGAGAGGTGATGCAAGTTTTCAGGTAGCAAATGATGGTGAAGAAGTTCTTGTGATTGGAGATGACAGATCGATGTCCCTCTTTGAAGTTGGTTAGGCGAGTCGGTTCGGGAAAACTACACATGTGCATTGGCTATGTTATGTTTGAGTCGGATGGTGTCAGGACAAAATTGATTTGATGGTATGTGTAATGGTGGTTTTTTAAGGCCAATGGTTGTTTATGGTGATAGCAAACAAATTGCGATTCAGGTTTGATGTAAAGGTACATTCCAGGGACATATAACGTAGAGTTCACTAAGAAGGATAAGTGCAGGTTTTTTCTAAGGTGGTTTCAGAATGTGAGCTAAGGTGGAGTGTAGTGCACATGTCACGGGTTTTGTGTCTTATCAAAGATATAAGTAATCGCAGTATCTAGAGTTATCCTTTGATGTTGTGTGGAGAAGATGTGAGTAGAGTTTTTTTTGTACTATGTAAATCTTAGTTGAGTTTAAGCTAAGGTGGAGATTTATTGAGTTGGTGGCATAAACTCATATGACTCTTAGAGTCGTTGGGTTGAATTCACACGACACCACCAGTTTTAGAAAGTGGAATTGTGGTGGGGTTTTACACAGAAACACAAATTATGGTTGTTTTGGTGGGGTGTGCGTCACATATAAAAGGTGTTTTATTGGTTGAGACTTTTTTAGGATTTCCTCTCTTGGAGACTAAAATAGGGTTTTAGAAGAGAAGGCAGCAACAAAGGTTTTGTAATCTCTGGTTTTCTCATAGTGAAAGCTTTCTTGGTTGTCTTAGCCCGTGGATGTGGGCACATCGTTGAACCACGTTAAATCATTTTATGCTTTGAGTGTTCTTGTTATTTGCATTAATTTCTTCTTCTATTTATTTGTTGTGTACAATCTAAATCTAGGCTTCAACACAACAAATAAAAACTCAGTGCATAAAACACTTGTTCTACAAGATCTTTATACTCATTAGAGATGAATTATTTCACCCTAACTACATGCTTCCCTTTTCCCTTCATTAGAGACATATACGTCAATCCATTTATTGTTGCTAGGCCTGCATTATAGATATGATATAACGACCCAAAATCTCATAACCTTATATAAGCATGAAATTGGGTCGCTATTAAACCGGGTCCATAAACATTCATTATAAATTTTCGCATCTATTTCAACATGTAGGGTTATCTAAAAACTTAACCTTAAACTTATCATATGCACTAGAAAGGAATCAATTACTAACATCATAATCATAAAGGTGTAGCGTAAAATAAATCATAACATATAAACAAATTAACTATCATGTCATTAATCTCTCATGTAACACTAAGAGCCAAAACCTCCATCATCACATCTTAAATATAAAACTACAAGTCTTAAAAATTGAATTTCAAACTTAATACATCCCAAGAGGTTTAATACAAAACGTAGAGAGTCTAAATGAAATTGAAATTAGTAAGGAAGAGGAACATCAGCCACATGCCTTTCCTCCAACCTTTAGGTACCCCAAACAATGTACCTGTTCTAAAACTCACCTGGAAAAATGGTATGAAAGGGTGAGATCCTTGGTTCATAAATAGGTATACAAAACCTACTAAGGAAACCGGACAAGTAAAATACGAATATTTTAATATAAAAATATTGAATATATCTTCATATAAAACATATGCAAAATTTCTAGTGTGTAAGCATGTGCTAATGTACAAACATCATCTATTAGTCACACAAGATTTAACACTCATCATCATAGTTTTTCATGTAAAAACTATACATGACAATTCACATGATTCTATTTATACATGACATTCTTTTAATATCTATATCTGATATTATGCATGATAACATACATGACATTATATATTTACAATCACATGGTAAATATTTCATAATCCATTCACAGTAAAGATGTTTAGTATGCATCTAAATTATTCCTATTAACTTATTACTTGACTTAAATGAATTAATATTTTTATAATTTTCTTTTATTTTTTTTTCTTTTAATTATTTTTCTGTATATGATTGGAACTTTAAATTACTCACCCGTATTTGCACAAGTTCATTAGCTAGTGTTTTGAATATTTTTAAATACCTGATTATTTGTTAAACTCACCAAATTTCATAACCTTTCCAATTAATTCTCCCTTTTTCAAATATTTTGATTTACTTGATATTTTTTTTCATTTCAATTAACTTTATATCCGTTATTGCAATTTGCAGAGATCACAAAACAAGGGATAAATGAAAAAACTCCGTCGTCTCTCTTGAAATTCAATGGGAACTACCAGTAGAAGCAACTTACACTAAAATGCCATCAGTTCTGTATGCACCATTGCTTATGGCCCGGAACCCATTTCGGATATTTTGGACTGACATAGTTCGCACAAACCCTTGAGTTTAAAAGCTCAACAATGGGAGCAAATTTCACGCATCGGGGTGGCTTGTACTGTTCTATGGAAGCCCATAAGCTGAGAGCGTAATCCATGAGTCGCGCGAAGCTCCCAGTACAGAACGTAGTGGCCAGGGATGGTTGATGTGTCTGCGTAGCTTGTGTACTCAATCAGAGATGCATCAAATGGCACCAGATGATTGGCAGCATTCTTCACTGCAATTTGCAACTCGACCTCGTCGGTCTTCTCACAATCGATGCTTAGAACAACGTTCTTGCGACATACAAAGTTGAATTGGGGGGCCTTATTCTTGAATCCAGCCACTCGAAGAACATCTACTTTGTAGCGGTAGTCCTATTAAGATCAAATAAGATTCACCATAATTAAAAAAAGAATGGGAGGGATCTTATAAGCATAATTTGTTTGTCCCCCCGTGTCCCCACACACAAAGGGTCAGATGTATAGGATTAAAACCGTAAAAAAGATTTTTAAATGAGAAAATAAATATACCCAAAAAAAGGGCACAAATAGGTGTAGTATAGGGGCTGTCAATGTGGGGACACCGGTTTATTCCGAGCAATCCGTGTGTCCACCTGCTATTTGTTCCCATATGCTGACGAACCGAGCCAAACCGAACCTTAGTTGAGTTCAGGCCTCAGGTTCATGATTAGCCTAATCCGAGCCTGGGCATTAACATTGTGTGATGAGGGGCAATATCACCTGCGATGCCCCCCTTGTGCGAAGCCTCATGGAGCAAGACACAGTGGAGTGGGGCCCATTCACGTTTGGAGGTGGTGGGGCATCCCAAAAAGTGAATGGGTCCCACCCAACTGTGTCTTGCCCCACGAGGTGTCACAGGTGATTTCATCCGTGTGATGGGACTGGGTTGACAGCCCCCTTCATGCAAAGTCCCGTGAGGCAAGACACAAGGGGGTGGGTTGCCGAGGATATCGAGCCTGACCTGAACTGGACAAAAACTCGGCTCGTTGAAACCCCAATTTAGGGTTAGAAATCTGAAAAAGGCGTTCAAATGAAAAAAATAGTTTATCTAAAAAGTGACCCCAAAACCATGTTAACATGTGGTGTGAGGACACTGGGGCACACAAATTGGGTGTAGAGGATGCTTTTACTAGGAAAACAAACTTTGAAGCATTGAGAACATCTTTTTACAGGTTAAGACCATGGTTTAAAACCTGGCAGGTTAATCGGGAAACTGGGCCGAGTTATTCAACTCAGCTGAGTTCCTAACTGGGCAGGTCCCAAAACTAGGATAGTATCAGCAACCTGGTAATTGAGTTAGCCGAGTCTTCCAAGTAACTAGGACAAGTTTTCATAAACTTGGCCAACTAACTTGTTTTTAAACAGTGGTTAAGACCTCGGAATTGATCATGAGTTGGTAAATCATTGAATCTTACCGGCATATGTAGTGACAACGAGCTCATACTCTTGCCCAAGCTTAACGTCCACGAGGTCCACCAAGTCATGTTGCTCCTCCATTAGGGGTTCAGATACGGAAATGGAATTGGAGGCACCATGATTCCTGTCCACGGGCAAGAACTCGAAGTAGGCCATGGTGGGAATGAGAGTGTAAGAGACTTCACTAGGCTTGCAGAGAGGATTAAAGTTGAGGCCGAAGTAACATTCTGACGATGCATACACGGTGGACACAAGTGGGAGACCGTTGCTGTAATAATCGAGCGTAGGTATATACTGAGACATGGTTCCAATCACGATAACGTCGATATACTTGGTGTTTGGCCATAACCTGTTTATGATCCCTAGCCATGTCTCCCTATTACACTCGGCCTCTATAAAATCTGCGAGCTTGGGGTCAGGTTTAAGAATTTTAGATAAAGCCTCTCTCACAGATGGGTCGGTTATCTGTGGGTTTATAACCCCGGTTCTGATGTCGTTGCAGAGAAGGACCCAGTGTTTCTCAAGGAACCTAATTGTTTGAATGAAGCTGGAAGCAAAGACAGATCCGACTCGCAGAACTTTGTTGTTTTGACAGAGACCACATAGCAACTGGGAGTATATGCTTTGGTATAAATCTGAGCAGAGAATGGTCTCCTTTGGGCTGGTATAGTTGGTGTAAGGATCAGAAAGCCTCTTATTAAAATGTGAGCTTTTGTAGTAGCGTGTGAGGCCTGGACGAGCTACTAGTCCTCCGGGTGTCTTGGCTTCTGATTTTATAAGCAAGAAGTACATTCCTTTGCCTTTGTCTAAATCAGGAACGAACTGGTTCATCACAGGCATCATAAGGCTGTATATTCCTGATCGCCTGTCCAGGTCTTCTTCGATGGTTGGCATCAGTTTAATCTCTCCACCCGATGTTCCAGAGCTACATTATAAACAACAACCCATTTATTAAACACAATTTATCTCCAAAGACACACACAGAGAGAGAGAGAGAGAGAGAGAGAGAGAGAGAGAGAGAGAGAGAGAGAGAGAGAGAGAGACATAGTCAAAAAATAAGAAATGTGTTTCACACAGAGAATGGGGGAAGTGTCTCCAATCTCCATTGACTATACGGGTGATATCTGGTTGGAGATCCTCATAGGTAACCACAGGCATGAGCCTCTTGAAGATCTTACGGTCTGTCTGAACTTCATCGGTGTTATTTGTGACGTCTTCGATGAACTGAAGTGCCTCCTTGTTCTTATTATCTGTAAGATTACCATCAATGATGTGATCCGTCACTGTCGATGGATCTTTTAGGGCTTCTGTCATGGTTTTTACGCTGTTCCAGGTAAGGCTCATAAGCAAAGAGTGATATGTTGATGGGAAGAAAGGGAAAGATGAACACAGCTACTAAAGGGGAGATGAAAGAGATAAGAAGCAGCAGCAATGATAGTTTTGTGAATGGGGGAAGGGGATACATATAAAGGAAGATGAGGGTGGTTATTCACCTAAGACCACGGCACGTTGTCACATGTGTTTCGCGTGTCGCAATAACAACAAATCATAATCATGCCTCTTTCTCCCATCCAAGTATCCGAGCTGGGCCTATGCTAATAACATTTTTGTGGATCATGATTTTATTATACGAAATAGATGTTCTCTCCAAGATTTGGTATCGAGGATGGCGTCCAGGGCACCGGATGACTTGACATGGAATAAAATAGGTAGGGGTTAGATAAAATTTTAAATTCCCACCCATTTTATTCCAAATGAAGTCAAATCCTGGACAGGAAATCTGCTCCCTTTATTACACTGTAAAACCACATAAAAAAGCAGGAGTAAGGGTGGCATCCAATGTTAGACACGACCTGTGAACCCAACACAAAGTAAGCGGGTTAGAGTTGACTGCAACCTGTTACCCGCTTTGGCACGATGAATAATTGGATTGGGTTTGGGTTAACCCATAAGGTCGTATACCCTTAACTTGACACGACACAAATCTGACCCACCAACATGAATTACGACATAATGCATAGACCTAGCATGAACCAAACACGAACACAAAATAAGTGGATTAGGGTTGACTGTAAACATGTTTTGGATCAAAGTGGGTTAACTTGCTTTGACATGATTAACAAATGGATCAGTTTGGGTTGAGCCATATGGTTATATACCCTTTTTTTGACACAACATGACATCAACCCAACCCACCAACACAAAGTGTCACCCCTAAGCAAGAACACCTAATGTCCCCTGGATCACATCGGCAGTGATCAAAGATGCCATAAAGTGTACCGGTTTACTGCCCCAACGATTTGATGCATCCCTTTAAGGAACACCTAAAGTTCTCCCACATGCAGGGGGGACACATCACGTCATAAAGTTAAAATCACCAAATCTATGCTTAGATTACTACTACTGAGACTGTTAAAAACAAAAGGAGTTTTAAGTTTTAAACAGAAGCTATGTTTTAATGTTTCAAAGTTTCCCATCGTTTGGCACATCGGCTGGGATAAAAATTTTATGCATCATCGTTTGGCACGTCTTTGGAGAGCATTCTTCCGTGTAGCTTAAAGGGTCTGTTATGGGATTGGTTTGCAACTGAACATGGGATGTGTGGTCTGCGACAAACTAGAGTTGCGCTTTAGATGTTCGCGACCAAAAGTGGTTTGAGATGAGATTAACAATTGGACTCTGAACAGTGACTGAGGTCCGTGGTTTGTAACTAAAACGGATTTGCATTTGAAGTCCTTCAAGGCTTAGTCAGTGACTAAGCTCAATCGTGGATGAGTTGGGCTCAGCCATGAATGGCCTAAAATATCCGAAATGAAACTTGCAATGCAAGCTAGCCCATAATAAGTGCATTTCTTGCCTTGGGAAAGGCTCAGGTGAAATGAAGAAAAAGGAGAAAAAACCAGTTATTGAAGATCTCTCCTCCCCTGTTTTCTTTCTTTTTAGGTATATGTTGAAAGATACAAGGTCCATAATAGTCCGTGGATCACCTCCATTGAGAGTCTTGCTTTGCATCATTGGATTGAAAGATCATCTCAATCTAAGTGTGTTGTCATAGAATAACCTCTACTCGATTGATGGTATTATCATTTTCTTCTTGACTTAGTTTTCACAAATGATAAACAACTTGGGAAGAGAAAAATCTAGAGAAATTTTTATAAAATTTAAACAAATTTTTATAGTCACTTTGAGCACCTGACTCAAAAATGCTCATAAGTTATAAAAAGATGTATCATACGTTTCTTCTGAGAATCAAAAGACCTTTGAAAGATAATAAGTTGACTCCAAATTTATTGGTATTCCAAAGGTAACTTGGTACGCTCTTTACACAATCTTGAGGAGGCCTCAACTATCTCATCTTCGAGAAACATAATAATGACACCGGTATATTTCAGATCACTGGTTTTTTATTTTATCAAGTTAAAATTACCTGACTTTAAAGATTATAAAATTAATTGAAATTATTAAATTCATACATCTAACAGGTTTCTTCTAATGCAATCCCTATCGTTAACTTTAGGCAAAGCAGATCAAAGGAAGGACTGTGTAAATTAACTTGTGAAGGAGGCACGGTGCCTGATTCATCAAGTACTTCACTACTTTTCTCCACTGACATAATTTCTTTCTTGGTACCAAGGGAAGTATTTGTCATCAATCCAACCCCCTTTTCCAAATATTACCTATAAATAAATAAATAAATAACCCCTTTTCCAAACATTCGTTTTCAACGTATTTATAATACTTTCAAGGTACCTCTGTTGCATGCCTCAGATAATTCATGACCACTTAAAGGGTTGACACAAAGGATTGTATTGGCTTCCCACAAAGAACCCTAACCTCCGCTTGAGGTCAGGGGGTGGACACATCAGTAACAAAATGTGATGTGACCCCCAAAAACTGTAAATCACTTTTTGGCACTGATGTATCCATGCCCTGACACCATCAGAGGTTAGTGTTTTTAAGGGAAGCAGACACAATTCTTAGGTGACCTAACTCAAATAAGTCTTCAAGCCCTTTGTCTCAGCATGATATCCTCTGTGACTCCTTGTGTGATGCCCCATGAGGCAAGACACAAGGGGATGGGATCCATTCACTTTTGGGGGTGATGCCCTTGTGTTTTGCCTCACGGGGCATCACAGAGAATATCAACCCCTTTGTCTCTCTTCATGCTTAATTAAAGAAGGGAAAGGAAAGGGATTGCTTCCCTTAACAAATGCTCATCACTGCTCTTTGCCAGGGTCATACACAGCAGCGTTGAAAAGTAATTTTCACTTTTTTGGGAGGTGTATGTTCACTTTTCGGCGCTGATGTGCCTGCCGCCTGATAAAGAGCAGTGGTTTGCATTCGTTAAAGCAAGCATTTTTTATCCATTCACGAAAGGAAAGGATGTTCTGTCCAGGCCCAGGGGCGTCATGTAGAATAAAACCATTATCTAAATTCAAAAAATGCATCACCCACTTATTTTATTTCATATAACGTTCCGGTGTTTGAACAGCATCCTAGACACTAAATCCTGGACAGATCATCCTTTCCCGGGAAAAGAGAGGTAAAGATGCGCCGTCAGAAAGATTCCACTCCAGTCATCCCCTACCGTTTCAAAGTCTTGGCATCGCCTCGGGTGAGCTTGCAGGACAGGACATGAATGGCCTGAAGAATCACATGCAAATGCAAAGGGAGAAAAAAAGCGGGGTTAGCAGACTCATCCACCGAACATGACATGACCAGTGGATTCATACAAGAAAAAAGTTCTCTTTTTTGTACGGTCACATGTTCCTTCGTCATCACAACCGCTTTAAGCGGGACTGGTTTGAACAGGCGGTGAGGCTTTTCTATGCTCGACATAGGCAAACGCTTAGGTCAAGGGGCATCCACATCAGTGACAGAAGTGATTTACATTCACCCCCAAAAAATGAAAATCACTTTTGATATTGATGTTTTCACCCGTTTTACCATCGCCGGATGTCGGTGCATGTTTGGGATCAGCATATAAAATCCTCACCATTGAACCGGTGACACCACTTTGCTCAACCCTGGGTTTAAGAGAGTTCAAATCATCTCCAGCCTGAATGGACATGTACCACTCTAGTATCTTCTCACAATGTGACACAATGTCTGACAAAAGGTGTATTAATAAATACACAGGTCCTTATTTATTATGTATTTAC
>JAOXJP010100603.1:0-14408 GCA_025762735.1 Platanus orientalis | reverse complement strand
TTGGAGTTTGGTGGAGGATTGGTAGGTGTGGGGTCAAATGATACCTTCCCTTCATCAATGAGGTCCTGAATGTCGTGTTTCAACTTGAAGCACCTTTCAAGGGTGTGCCCAGGGGTTTGATGGTATTCAAAAAGTTCTAATGGGTTATATATGAAGGGAAAAGGGTAAGGTAGGGGTCTTGGTTCCAACAACTATAATAACTTCTTCTTGATTAGATAATCCATCACATACTTGTAGGGATAGGGAAGCTGGGTAAATTTTCTTCTTTTCTTCTCTTCTCCAAGTGCACCTAGACATCTCTGTTGGTAGAATGGGTTGTGCTTGAGGGGAAACATTCATGGCTACTGGGTAGTTCGGTGTCACTTGTGGCTGTGGCTGAACATAACCACTATTTGGGTCAGGCTAAGGAACTTTAATAACCTGTACTATACTGACTTCTGGATGGGTGACTGCTACCTTCTTCGGCACTGATCTAATGGAACTAGTGGAGACAAGGGGTGCATCCTGTACAAGACTTGCCTTGATGGCTAACTCAACTTTAGTGGCCTTATCTATCACTTCGGAAAAATTACCCTTTGAAGCAGTCAGAAGCATCAACTGGTAGGTGGGACCTAATGGCTTTAGGAAAGTAGAAATCACATCCTCCTCAGACATGGGATGTTTCAGGTTAGAGGTCCTTTGCCTCCACCTGTATGCGAAGTCTCTGATATTCTCTCCTGCCAGGGGTAACATCCCTTCCACTTCTTCCCTAGTTGGTAGCATCTCGAGGTTGAAATGGAAGTGATTAATGAAAGGCCGAGTTAAGGTCCTCCATGCACTGATGTTCCTTCCTCTTATCTTGGCATGCAAACCGTTTTCTGGCATCTTTCTCTAAGCTCTGGGAAAACATTTGTATCAAAAGGCGCTCATCATGTCCCCACTGAAACATGGCATTGTAGTACATGCACAGATGCATCCACGGACAAGTAGTGTCATTATATTTCTCAACATGGGGCATCTGGAAGTTGGCGGATGGCTCACCCCCAGGGTAAATGCAAAGATCTTCAAAGTCCATCTCCATAGGGAATTGTCCCCCCTTCATTAATTCAACCTTGGCGGCCAACTTGGTCAACTTGGTGTTGGTCTCATCCTCCTTGGATGAAGTAACGATCTCTTTACCCTTCTTGCTTGATACTAACGGCCCATACTTCTCCTCTAGATCAATGGTAGAGCAGTGTTCTGGCTGGATGTAAACTATAGTGTAGAGAGGGGTAGTAGTGTGGATGGGCTGATAAAATGTCGATCCTTGCCCTTGGGGGTTGATAAACAAAGGTTCTAAAGTGGGGCCTTGACCTTAGGAGTAGTTGGTTGTGCCTCCTTGCTTAAGCAAGAACTCATACATCACCTTCTCAAATTCAATGAGAGTAAGAATTTGGGTTTCTTGGGTACTGGTGTGGCTTTGAGATGGTGTAGAAGTTTGGGGCTGTGATGAAGAGGAAGGACCTTGTGAAGAAGGGGCGATCCATCCATGCTTAGACATGAACTCTCCCATCATCTTTTCAAGTTCAGCTCTTTGCCGGCCCGAAAGTGCATTTTCAGGACCTCTATGAGCAAGGGGTTGAGTTCTCAATGAGACCTTAGGATGAGTGGAAGGTGAAACACTTGTTGCAGATGCTGGCTGAGTAGACTTGTCTGCCATGACTTTGCTGAGTTGTGCCTTCTTTCTTTGTAGTCGAATCTCTAGGGGAGCTATTATGGCTAGCTTAAACTATTTTTAGAAGACGGTAATTTACTTAGGGAATTCATTTTTTGTATTTGTTCATTTTTAATAGCCATAAATTGTTTAACAAGTGCATATGTCATACAAGTGAATTCATGTCTATTTTCCAAGAACACCAGTTTTGGAAACAAAACTTTGTACACATATATGTATATGAAAAACGGTTATAAGAGGGTACTTGACCCTATACAATAAAAGGGAAAAAAGAAAGCATAAGATAGACTAGAGTCCAAGCACTCTAGGTGCATCGGATCTTACTTCCCAAATCAGCATGGGAAGTTCTAGTATCTTTGAGCTCACCCTTTAGGGCATGAATAAGCTCGGACTGCATTTTATTCCTTTGTTGGAAATAAACTACGAAATTTTGGCCTCAACCAAAAGATGTGACTCGGCTTCCAAAGGGGCCATGGTTAGTGAATGTTGGGACCAAGGTATGTAAAGGGTTTATTTTGATTTCCATTTAATTTTTAAATTTAGATTTATTTTTGGTATTTCTCTTCTTTTTTTTTAAGTGGCATCTAGGGGAGAGGGGCAGCTCATAGGCAAGCCTAGAGCTGCTGTCGAGCCCGAATCAAGGGCTAGGAGGGCAAGGAAAAGAAGGGCCTAGTCTGATGGGTAGAATACCCATAGTAGTTGTGGCGACTAACTCTCAAGGGGGTCAAGTGGAGATGATTTTACCCGAGGCTGAGGTTCTGGAAGGCCAACATGGTGACACAGGTAAGTTTTATTTATGGTTATGTACAAATGAGTTTTAAAATATGTTTTAATTAATTTTTCTTTTTACAGGTTTCTAGGGAGGTCTTTACAAATGCTTTCCAGAGGTTAGCCTAATGCTACACCCTGGTGAAGCAGGTCCATCTAGATCATGAAGCTAAGATGGCTTCTCTAAGGGAGAAGCGTAAGGCAGAAATCGCCAAAGGTAATAAAATTTATTTGTCTTATTTTTTATTTTTTAATGATTTGATTCTTTCCTTTTTGTTTTTGAAAAATCCTTTAGCAGTTATTAAAGAAAATCCTAGGTAGCAAGGACCTGGAGATGAGGGTGCACCTTCCGGGGTTGATGCTACAGAGCCCACAAGTCCCACAAAAGAGGGTGACTAGGCTAGAACTGAGGACATATCTCCTACACCTATGGGAGAGGGGACAGAGCTTGCTAGAGAGGGTAGCACTCTCGTGACCACACTCAATAATGATGACTCTATCCATTATGGGTGGACATTCCTATACCAGGAAGCGGTGGACCAAGAGACCACCCCTCAACTTGTGGATGACAAGGAAGATGATTGATTGTGTTATGTTTTATTTTTATTTTGAAAAAGACTTGTAAAATTGTTGGAGAAGACTTGATGTACAGACTTTTTTTTTATTTTATGAAATTTGAGTTTTTTTATTTTATTTCATGGAATGGATTCTTATTTTAATGTCTGACTTATATGTATTAAATAAATGGGATAAGAAGTATTCAAATTTAACCAAGAAGGGAAAACCGGCCTAATCATATCTAAAAAGTAATAATTTTTTTTTTAAATCTGGTAAATAGACATGAATTCTGGTTTCATAAATCAAGACAAACAAGCATACAACAAAATTCGGCAATTAAGCCCTATGACTAGACTTCTAATTTAAGTGTGACCTAAATTAACCTAAAATGAATAGATATGCATGAAATTTTTTATTAAAGAGATTCTACAAATAAGGTCTCCCAGTCTAAACACCTCCCTGATTGCTCGGATCTTGGGAATAGTGACTGGGTTGGGTTACTCAGCCTGACCGCGCTGACGTAGCAGCCACAGTTCAAGCATTGTCCCCCGTCCTATATGTTTGCCAATGTCGGTCCATTGGTGGGTAATGAACCTAGATAAGGGGCTTATGAGGGTGATGTATTGGTGCAATGTCGTGTCCTATGGACTCATTTTGTGCAAAATGTAAAATAACAAAGATGTATTCATACCAGTTGTTCAAAGGGGATTTTGATCCTACTAACTAATTGAATTTGTCCTAAATCTAATGTGAGCATGTTTTCTAACTTAAGATGTGAGTTCAAATGATTTAGAATGATGGTATATCCTACTAACTAATGACATGCACTAAAATCTATGTGAACACATGCTTATTAAAAAATAAATACAGAAATAATGGTAGATAGTATGTTTAAACAACGAAAGCTTATGGCACTTAAACATTACATATTTAGAGGTTAAACAGTAAATCCCCAACAAAGTCACTATTTTGTGGGCATTGCAGAAAGACCGGGTGGTCTGCCTGCCCTAACTTCAAGGAATGAGAAGCCTGGCCAATGTGGGTTGGCCTAAGGCTTGTGTTCGAAGTCACCACCAAATTAGGTTTTTGTAGACGGGGTTGGAAGTTTGCCTCATTTTCATGTGAAAGAAGGATTATGGGCCTTGTAGCCCTGGCTAAACCTGAAGGTCTAGAGATTGACTCTTGAACTGGTCTGGTTTTTCAGAGATTTAGGTAAGCTGTTTCGTTGCAATTAGGTAAGGTGTTAGGCACCCCAATTACCCACATTTTTTAGGTGGCTCCTCTAACCTAACAATTTTCAAGTGCCAATAAGCAAAAACAAGTGGTTGAGACCCTTTCTCAATTTCTGATTATATACTTAAAATAGGCTATATGCCTGAACTAAATATGTATGACTGAATTTGGTGGGATGCCTAAACTCAGGCTATATGCCTGATCTTTCACAGGAGTGAAAGTTCAGGTGTATTGCCCCAATTGGATTCCACTTAGTTATTCCAATAAATCTACGGACCTAAAGGTTTTTCTGATAGGCTTTTAAGAGTCTATAGATCTTTATAGATCACTGGACACATAGGGATAGGAAGATAAACCCTTTAAGTTGGTACACCTAATCTTAGGCTATACGGCTGAACTTTAGATACACCTGATCTTTCATAGGAGTAAAAGTTTAGGCGTATTACCTCAACTAGACCCCACTTGGTTGTTAGAGTCACTCTGAGGAACTAGGAGCCTTCCTTGAGGTATGTATGGGAGTTTTGTATGTTAGTAAGCCATTGTGGGCCATTGGACATCTAGGGATAGCTAGAAGGCTTTTCAGATAGGTACACCTAAAATAACAGGGTACGCCTGAATTCCTATACGCCGAATCTTTCACCGAATGAAAGTTTAGGCATACTGTATTTGTTCCAAAATCTAGCAGCCTATTTTCTTAGGTTTTTGGGCCACGAAAGGGAGTCCCCTAGGTTTCAAAATTTTCAGGGATTTGGATTAAGACTGCAAATACACCTATGCAAAATCCCACAAACATTTGAAAAGTATAAACTTCACTTTAGATTTTCCAAAGTGGGTAAATCCTTTTGAAAAACTGCACATATCCAGTATGGTCTTTGGGTTATGGGACCCATTCTAGGGGCTCCACACATTAGGTTAGGCCCAAAATTTACAGGGAATTTCTTAACATTATTATGAGACTACTGTAAGAAAATTATAGCAAAAAAGCAAGCACACAAAGAGTTATTATAACAAACAAGTTGGATGACTAAACTTAATGCAAAATAGAAACAACAAAAAAGTAATTCAAATAAAATATTAGTAAAATGCCAAAACGGAAATAAAATGGAACACAAAAATTAAATAAAGCATATAAATCAGTTATTTAATAAATAAAAAAATAATCAAGTATAAACAAGAAATACAAAGTAAATTAAAATTTGGACACCCTACTTGACTTAAACTGTGAAGCGCATAAACACTTCAAATCAGTGAGCAAGTGGGGACCATTTCGATGGTCAAATCAAATCTAATTCATGTAAAAATTTGTGAGGGCGTAGGTCACTATGTCAGTGGCCTACCATATAAATTTGTGACCTTAACTCTTTGTATGGAGAGAGTTATGGCCTCTGCACCTCTAACAGGTCAGGAAAAATCATTAAAAGGGGAGACAAACCACTATGAGATGCTTTCAATGGAATTCTTTTGGGTCAATTTCAGTAATATGAAGGGTTCTAAACTAAAAAAAAAAGGGTGGGGTACTTACCTCAGAATCAAAGCTTTCCTTCCACTTTCTTTTTTTCTCTCTTTCATTTTCTTTCTTTCTTTCTTTTCTCTCTTGAAAAATAATTTCTTTTTTCTTCAATCATCTATGTTAGGCACAAAATTCACTCTATTTATAGAGTTTTAGGAGTGATTTTGAGGGTTGGAATTAATCTTGGGAGGTGGGAGGTGGATGGCTAAGATTACTTGGAGTGGGGAGCAAGGCTTCCTTTTCATTGGTGGGTTTAATTGGGGCAGGGATTTAGGCTCAAGTGGGGGTGTATGAGGTAAAGTAGGAATTTGGATTAGGGATATTTAGAATCTTTGATCTTAGATGGGTAATATAAGGGTGCATGAGATCAATGGTGAGATGACAAAACTTAGGGAGTACACAGACTCATTGATTTATTAAAAGCAATTAAAGGTCTAAAGTGCATGTGCTAACTCTAAGGTCATATGGGAGCAACATGGGTATTTGAAATTATGATATTTGAATCCTAGAAGGGGTATATGGGGTGCATGGGATTAATAATAGGATTAATACTTGGGGAACACCCCATCTTCATTGATTGGTTGGAAGTAATCAAAGGTCTAAAGTGCATATGCTAAATCTAGGGCCATATGGGAGCAACATGGATATTTGAAATTAGGCTATTTGAATCTTAGAAGGGGTATATAAGATGTATAAGATCAATGGATAGGATTAATACTTGGGGAACACACCATCTTCATTGATTGATTGGAAGCAATTGAAGACCATAATTGCATGCGCCAAATCTAGGGCTAGATTGCATAACTATATATATTTGAAATCGATCTTAGAGAGGGTACATGGGGTGTACAAGAGGGATTCTCATCTAAGGGGGAGGACTTAATGCTCTTAATGAGAATGCATTAATGAACATTGATGAACTAAAATCCAAAAAAGATGACCTCATTAATCTCAAATGCATTAATTACATGAAAAATTGCTCTCTTTGTCAGCTATCTTGTTTATTGGATTCCTGTGCTTGAAAAAACACAAACTCAATATCTATTTTTGAAGTCTCAGACATTCCGATCGCAATGAATCAATCGGGAGCGAATTACTATAAGGGTAAGGGGGTGAAATCATGGTTTTATTAGTGTTAAAACACTCTTAGAAAATATGGAAATGGAAAGATGGTAAAATTGATCTTTGGAATCTTCAGACAAAATATGGACCTCAGCTTTTGCAAGCCACGGGCTTTAACTGCTCTGAATTCTGATACTCGGGCAGGAAATTGGGCTCAAAACCCCTTTTTAACAGCTATAAAGACCTTGGTTAGAAATTTCAGTGTAGGAACCATAGTTTGCCACAACAATTGTGGTTTGAGGTTTATTAAAGCTTAGAGATTCTGGAGTCTACAGGAGCTAACAACTCGTGCAACGAATTCCCGGGTAATTGTCAAGGATTTTTCGGAGGAGGGTTTCTTGAGGGTTTGGAGCACCAATAGCTCCCTGAAGAATAATGGGATTGAATTAGTGTTTATTGGCAAATGCCTTTGGTCTGAGAAATAGTCTTTGAAGGCAGGGCAAAAATAGAGAAAATGGGTCTGATCTTGCCTAATTCTGAGTTTGGGAAAGTTCTCGGGTGTTCACCAAGTGCCAATATACAAACAAACTGAATCTTAACTTGACTTCAATGAAAAGTGATGAATAAGGTTGTATAAATTGTTAAGGTGGATGTGAGAGATGGGATTTTATAGGTCTTGGAGTCATCGAGAGATAGCCACTGATATACTAGGATTTGGACATTCTGTGAATTTTTGGGACTCGGACGAATACATGACACTTAGCCTCAAAACAACTACTCATTTTTGAGTATTTGAGGGAATCTGAGCCTGTATGTTCCATGAAAGTTTGCGTTCCTTAGAGGATTTTTTGAAGGCCTCGTGAATTCAGAGAGATGGACACTGATTGATCATGATTTGGATGTGTCGGGAACATTCTAGACCAAAAGATGGCAAATGGGCCCAGAACTGATTTTCAACCTCTTAGGGAACATTCAAAATATTGAAAGGATTTGAGATTTTGGATTTCCAAGTTTGGTGAAATGACTTTCAAAGATATGGTAAGAACGGAGAGATGGGTACTGGCCTTGTTGAATTCAGAGATTGAATGAATTTGAGAGCTTTTTGAAGGTCTTTTTTCGGCCAAGGTTTATTGAGGATTGGAAAATTGGCTGTTGCCAAGTTTGAAGGAGACTTGTTCTAATTCATGTTTCTTAAAGGGGGACCAGATTAGGGTGTACAGGATCTGACATGACACCATTTAGGTAATGAGAAAAGCTTTGGGGATCTTTTGAGGGTCCGGGGTTTGATTTTGAAAGCCAAAAGGATAAAGTGATAATTTTCCCCTTTTGAAAGGAAAATGGTAAAATGATAATTTTCCACTTTTGAAGGAAAAAGGATAAAAATGGTGATTTTCCACCTGTGATGCTTTGCTATGTGAAGGATTATGGAAGTTGAAGGATCTTGAAGACAATGTGTACAACTGTAGTTTTTTGCTTTTGGAGGAAAAAAGGTAAAATGGCAAGTTTTTTGCCTATGATGCTTCATTGTGGGAAGACTTATAAAGGTTGGAAAACCTTAAAGGCACTATGTTTGGTAGTCTTAACTATGGACCCTCATAGTCTCATTGATATTTCTGAAAGAATTAGGGTTTGACCAAGAATGGTGTATTTGGGTTGATCGACTGCACATGATGTGATGTGGATGATGCTTTTGTGACTGAAATGTTTGGGGAAAACTTCATAAGAAATGTCTAACCTCCTAGAGTCCATTTTTCTCTCCCTAAACCAGGGGTGCCTAAGGTCTTGATGCCTAAGTGCTACTTTGACATTCTTTCATTCCATTAAATGACCCGAGTCAAAATTTAGGTGCTGACATCTACCATCTCTATCAGTCGATAATCCACTTGTCAGGCACAACCTTCAAGTTCCAAGCTAATCTCCTTCTAGCTAGCATGTCTATCATACCTTTACGATGCACAATAAAGAAGACACAAGCCAACGGATGCGAAGTTAGTTCTCAAGCTAGGTAAGGTTCAAAAGCTGTAAAAGAAGAGAAAGTGAAAGTTCTTGTATTTTGTACCTTACCATATTATCTATACATTCCAACATTTATATTTCATACAATCTTGTTTACAAGTAGTGCAACAATTAGGAAATTAGAGGTTTGCCACTAACAATTGTAATTAACAAGTCTGTCTTAGAGATTTGGAGTGAAAATCCTTGCACATGAAATAATAAACCAATCCTCAAAAGGTTAAGAGTTTGAACACTTCGAGTTTCATATGTTCTATAGGGATCTACATGAAATTTGGTGTTACAACTATCCCCACAAAAGTACCACCACTCGTTTGTAATAAATAAGATTGAACATATTAGATTTATATAAAAGTCAACACTTAATTATAAGAACTTACTTATTTATTGGTATACGTATATGGTTGACAATTATTCATAGCAAGCTTCAAGAGGGTTGACTTAAATCCTTCCCCACTAATAAATTTATTCATGGGCTGAGATTTTTCGGGTCAAAATTAAGGTTAGCCCATTCTAGCTTAAGCTCATAGTCACTCCTATAAACGATGTCTCATTGTCTATCACAATTTGGACGACATTTTCTTCATCCATTTCATCCACAATTTTATCCATCTACCTGAATATGTACTCCTTTATCTTGTGATGGCCCATGGTGTCTACTAATTTGTGAAAGATCATATTCCTATACCATATATCATAAAATTACTTAACACCTTCCTTGTCTTCGAAGTCTAGCCACCATGCATGATGGTGCATTCATATTTATGCCAATACCTCTTTAAATCATGAATATAAACCTTTAGGTTCATCTACTTCTCTAGGCTAATAAATATTTGTGAATTGATATGGGTTGCAGTCTCATATCTTTTGCTTTGCATATGCAATTGCATCACACATGGCTTGAAAGTATGGGCTCTTTGTAGCAAAGAATGGGATGCTATAATGAACCATCCACCTACATACTCCCCGCTGACCTCTTCTTCCCATTTTTTCCCTAACATATCTTTAATTATTTTCTATTTTTCTCCCTCTTTTCTATACCCATCCTCCTCGGCTGATCTCCACCTAGATGTGGCTTTTTCTCCTTTTCATAACATGCCCTCTCTATCTTTATCACTATAGGGTCTCTGTAGGCTCCACTCCTCCAAAATGTAGACTATGATGACCCCCTCCCAAGTGATAATGAGAATTCATTAGTTTATATATAATTTTTGCTCTCTTTTATTATTTTCATAAACTGCTCCCTCTCTAGCCTATCCATACCATCAAAGCCATAGGCTTCCTGCTCATTATCATGCCAACTAGGCCCCTAAGCTGTTCTTGCAATAACTCTTTCAGTTTTTTTTTTTTTTTTAGAGCCTTCTCTTTTTGAACCTCTCTTAAGTGTGCATGGATATCTAACATCAGCTACTCAAGCATGCTTCAATGTCTCCCCTTGAGTTGACAAGGTGATGCTTGAATCTCCTCAGACCCTCCACATGACCTTATTGCACCAATTACACTTCACATGTTTTTTTGCAATGGATCAATGCAACACAATGTGACCAACCAACATCAAGCTGCTTTTCTCTCTTGTTTGAACTTGAACCTGTAGCCATTTCTATTATCTGAACTTGTAAAAGAATACAAAAAAAGAAATAGCTAATAAACATCAATCAAATTTAAAAAACATGCACCTACATAGAGAAATACATTGATACTTTACGTAACAATATATATATTTTTAGTTGTTTATATATTACATAATACTTAAAAGTATAAAACTAAAAAATAAATTCTTTTTTTTTTCTTTTTTATGTACATTTTTAAAAATATAATTTTATTTTCTACAAATATATATAATGAAATAAGCTACAAAGAATCAAAGATTACACTATAAGATTGCATTTGGGTAACAAAAAAATGTACTATCAAATTCATGAAAAAAAATTATTATACTTAAAAATTAGCTATTTTTTAATTTTTGGATTATGTAAAAAATAATTTTCTTCAAAATTTATTTTTTTTGAGCTCAACCATAGATAAGTGAGTTTTGATCCTAAACCCATAGATATATGGTCTATTATTTCATATACATCACATGCATTTATTTTAGAATTTTTTTTTAATTGTCAAAAAAATACTTATTTTTTCACAAAAAGTAGGTTTAATCCATGAATAACAACTTAAATCTTGTTTTTAATGCAATAAATTAGTAGATATAACATTTAAATGTGTTAATCTATTGTTTTATTGCAAAAAGAATGAAAAAAAATGGATTTAAGAATAAAAAATTACATGGTTTTTTTTTGTGTGGAAAGATCCTAAAATCTCATCTTTCAGTCTGCAAGTTTATAATTCACAAAACTTGTAGAAATCAATAGAATAGTGAGTTAAGAGATAGAATTACAAAAACTTTTTGATGGAAATCGAGTCGGAGAGGGGCAATGACCAAAAATGGGGAGAAATGAGGGTTTCGACGATCTTAAAAGGCCGGATTGCCTGATAATATTGTCCAATCTGACTCAGTATTGCCTCGATCAAATGACCCATATTCGGATCGTCCAGATTGGCTGATCTGACCATGGATCATCCAATCCAGGGGCGATCCACTGTGAAGGTTGATCCGACCCTGAAATCTGTGTCAAGGACTAACAATCCCGATCCGTTCTGGCCGATCCAAGGCCAACCATGCTATATTGTAGTACTTTTTATATAAGGTAAACTGCACTTACCTCCTTGAGGACTTTTGAAAACTGGAAAAACCTCCTTCAAAGTTTTCTCTATCTCTGGATTACCTCCATTTTTCTTAGTCCCTAACTTTTGCGTGAAACACAAAGCCCAGAGGGGCTGATGCATCAGTACCGAAGAGTGATTTGCACCTTTTTGGGGGCACTTATCACTTTTTGGCACTGATGTGTCTGTACCCTGACATCGTTTTCACAGTTCTCCCAAGATTCGTTCTCACCTAATTTTTAGTGACATTGGACTTGGATGATGTGAGGACTGGACACAAATAAGTGTTATATAACATAAGTACTAAATAATAGGGATTTTTTCTAGACCAAAATGTTTGAAGACACTATAAAAATGAGTGAAAATAGATTTAGATACAGAATTGGCTTTTCAACCGTTTGGATACAAACAGGAAGGGTGAAAATGAAATTGCCAATTCCATTACGGAATTCAATAGTTGAAAATCTAGTTTATTTCTATTGATTCAATATCCTTAGGGGAGAGAGGTTATTTATCAATTCCTCATTTTGACACTAAAAAGAAGCATGACCAATTAGATAGTAAATCGGATTAGGACCCAAACTGAAATACCATACTTTGACCCGAACTTAACTCATTTTTAAAAACTGGCTTCGAGCAGAGTTCGGGATTGTCCAAACTTGAAAGCTATGAGTTTTAAGATTATAAATAAGTATTTAATTATAAAATATTTTTCAATCACAATTTATTTCTAACTTATAAGCCATTTTAAACCTAGGCAGAAATATATAATATATATTGTGTCTAGTCATCTTCCACATACATCACAGATGGTATAGCCAAGGCGTTCATAGTATGGACACATTGCTCCATCATATACCGCCCAGGATTTGGTATGACTCCTTAATATACGAACAAGGTCTGCCTGGCATCAGGGGCAGACACATCAGTGCAGAAAAGTGAAACGCACCCTCAAAAAGTGTGAATCACTTTATTGGCACTGATGTGTCTGCACCTGATGCCAGGCAGACCTTGTTCACTCGCACCAAATCCAAGGCATCATAAACCTATTCAAAAATCTGTACCACAAATTTCGAACAAAAAATCACAAATTTGATATAGTGCAAGAAACAACGAAGGACATAGCAATATGGTTCAAGGCAGTCAAATTGAAATATGTTCGGTTGAACTAATTAATTAGCTTTTGGTATTGGATAGGGTTGTTTGTCCTTTCTTCACTTATCATTTGAATAGTAATCCTGATTAGAGGTATGGACTAATATACCATTAATAGAAAGAGAACATACTAATGAGTACGTACAATAGTACCGATAGGACAAAATATCGCTTACAACCTTCCCCTCAAGTTGAGACAGTTGACTATCAGGGCCCGCTTGGCAACTATTTTCCACGGTCTAGCATTATTTATTAGTTTTCGTCAAACCATAAACAAATTGTTGTTCCATCTTCACAGATTTTCCATCATAAACACCATCCAAGGCCCAATATAAGACTGCCCATGGCTTGTCAAACAGATTTTTTTTTTTAATGTAACCTCTGGGAATCCCAAATCCACAAATGTCAGTTGGTCCATGTATAGCATTTGAGTTACTACGACGCTCACAACACCTTGACAGGGGTAGATTAAGTCGTTCATGGTGGGCTTGAGTCTGTTTGCCAGAATCTTGCGAAGGATTTTGTAAGTAGTATTAAATAGACTAATGGGGCAAAAGTGCTAGGATTGAGTAGGATTCTAGATTCTAGATTCCAGATTCAATTTTATTTTCGAAAGAAGTCTATAACAAACTGACAAGTATCATCACTTACTATATCCTAATAACATTGGTTAAACAGGCTTGAAACCCATCTGACCCTAAGCTTTGAGAGGACCAATATCAAAGACTGCCTTCTTAATTTCATTTGGTAAAATATGTCTAGATTATCTAGGGAGGCAGCACCATTAGACTAGAGAGTTGTATTGATGTACTGTGTAGTCTGAGCAATGTGCTCCTGTTGGGTTGGTAGAGGTAAATAGATCGTGGAAGAAATTCTAGCATACCCATTCAAATTTCTCGATTTCATGCTACCACACTCCTTGTACATATTTAAGGGAAGAGTTGAAATCGTCTATTACAGCGTGAAGTGTGATAAAGTCTGGCATCATCTTCAATACGACACATAACCCTAAAAAATGGAGAGAAAAAAAATCAATTGATCATTTTCACTTTTTGAATGGTGATTTCCACGATTTCAACTCTTAAGGGAACCAATAGTGTATGGCATTGTCTCTTGACAATAGTGGTTTGATGGAAGAAGCAAGTGTTTTGATCTCCCCCATTTGAGCCATAGAATAAGGGATTTTTGGGCCCGTAATATCTCCTCTAATTTTATCATGTCATTTAAAGCTATAGTATGAGAGGCGAATGCTTGTTCCACTATTGGCGTAGAGGCAATCATGCTTACGATCCTAATAGAAGACCAGGATTCCTCAGTTATATTTTGACAACTAGGATGGTTAGTCACATCCATTCAAATGTGACGAGAGTAAATAAACGGATCAAGGTGGAGGAGTATCCGTAATTGTTCAGAGCCCGTGGAGACAAAGTTTTAAAGGTGTTCTTTAGAGAAAAAGTCATCCACTCAGGGTTTGCTGCTGCTTTGTCAAGTCTAGCTTTGATACCACTTCCATGTTGCTGCTTGTTATAGACCACGTAAAATGAGAATCTCCATATCAACAAGGTTGCAAAGATCTAGAGTATTTCAAATTGGCCCGAAAAAGCCCCGCCCGAGCTAGGCCAGGTGAGGGCCCGAGCCTGGCCCGAGGCCTGCACTTTAATTGAGGGCCGGGCTTGCGCTTACCTCGGCCCAGCCCGGGCC